>CAEFZY010038249.1:0-10125 GCA_903066815.1 Brachyrhaphis roseni
GACTCTGAACCCATCCAATCACTGAATAAATGCTTAGAACAGATAAATGTGTGGATGTGCCAAAACTTTCTCCAGCTGAACAGAAACAAAACTGAAGTTATTACTTTTGGACCTAAAGAGGAGCGATCTAGTGTTAATGCTCAGCTTCAGTTATTACAACTAAAACCTACCGATCAGGCCCGAAACCTGGGAGTAGTGATGGACTCTGACCTGAACCTTCAGAGCCACATAAAGACAGTTACAAAGTCAGCCTTCTATCACCTGAATAACATCTCCAGGATTAAAGGACTACTGTCTCAGCCAGATCTAGAGAAACTCATCCATGCATTTATCTTTAGTCGCATTGATTATTGCAACAGCGTCTTCACATGTCTGTCTAACAAATCAATCAAACAGCTACAACTGATCCAGAACGCTGCTGCTCGCGTTCTCACTAAAACCAGGAAGATAGAGCACATAACACCAGTTTTAAAGTCACTCCAGTGGCTCCCTGTAGCTCAAAGAATAGACTTTAAAATATTGTTGTTAGTTTACAAATCACTGAACGGCTTAGCACCACAATACATTAAAGATCTGCTGCTGTTGTATCAACCTTCCAGACCTCTCAGGTCTTCCGGTTCTGGTCTGCTCTGCATCCCCAGAACCAGAACCAAACGAGGAGAAGCAGCATTCAGCTTCTATGCACCACAAATCTGGAACAAACTTCCAGAAAACTGTAAAACAGCTGAAACACTGACTTCCTTTAAATCTCGACTAAAAACCCACCTGTTTAGAATTGTATTTGAAACGTAATCAATTACAAATTTAATGATGGAACTTGACTTAATGTCATGTTTTGATTGTTGATTTTATGTTGCATGACTTTGTATTTGTTATGATGTAAAGCACTTTGAAATGCCTTGCTGCTGAGATGTGCTATACAAGTAAAATTTGATTGATTGATTGATTAAACATCAGACATTTAATCAAAACCAAGAAAAAGTGGAAGACGCACATAAACATCTCTGAATAATCTCACAGAATTTTTATTATCACAAAATAATAATAAACAGGACAGTCATCTCATATTAATTACTCTAAACCCAACAGAAAATATAGAGGCCAAACTTTATAACTTAATTAGGAGTCTTACCAGCTGGTCAACCGCTTCATTGCCCACCAGAGCCTCTCCAACAAACAGAACTAAGTCAGGCATGTTGACAGCAATAAGTTTGGCCAGAGCCGTCATTAGAGGGGCGTTGTCCTGCATTCGCCCAGCAGTGTCCACCAGCACCACATCAAATACCTGGTTCCGAGCTTGGGAGGGATGGGGAGACGACAAACATCGATAGTTAGATTGTAATCATAACCAATACATAACCTTGTAAAACTATTTATGCCCCTTGAACTTTTCCACGTTTACAACAAAGGCAAACATTAATACATTTTATTGGGATTTTACACAACAGACCCACAACACGAAGCAGCGCATATTGTGAAGGAATCTCTCCCAGCTTTGAACATCTAAAGACTGATTTATTTTTCTTATAAAATTGCTCAAGCTCAGTCTATTTACGTTTTGCAGGCTTTGTCTTTATTCTGCTGCTTCTGCCTATTTCTTACATTTCTGAAAGTCTTCTGCAGTTGACTTCAAATGCTTCTGCAATTTTCACTAAAAAATATTCAGCTTACAGGGTTCACAATGCTTTTTCACAGAAACTGCAAATTTTTCTTGTTTTACTTGAACTTAATTATGCGCTTCATCTGTGCAGGTCTGTCACAGAAAATCTCTAATACACTGAGGTATCTTATTACAACCAGACAAACTGAAAAAAGTTAGCAAATATTTTCGAAAAAGATTTGAAAATGGCCCAAAGAGAAAAAATTTCTCCTACCGTAGGCAATGGCCTCCATTGCAATTCCAGCTGCGTCTTTCCCGTAGCCCTTCTCATAGAGCTGGACGACCGGGCGACCTCCGTGCTTCTCTGGGGGGTGAAGAGAGTTCAGACGGCGCTGATGGGTACGAAGCTGCTCCACTGCGCCCGCACGAAATGTGTCACAAGCTGCGATCAGCACACTGAAACCATTCTCAATCAGCCAGTAGGAGATCTGGACCAAAACAGGGAAAGTGGAACAGAATATGAGGAAAAACTGTGCATGTTGTCCAAATAGTAGGAGGAGAAATATGTGAATAATAAAAAGTATTGAAATAAATGTCAAGGCATATTGTCTCTGTGCCACCACTCCACCCGTATATTTAATACTGTAAAACAACTTTATTCTGTACTAATCTTTGCCACATTTAACAAAAGTTTTGAAGTGCTGCCATACATATCATCAAGCACCTATTGCAAACGTCAACACAGACCATCTAGCTCACCTTTGCTAGGTTGGTAGACTTGCCAACCCCGTTGACGCCACAGAACGTGATGACAAATGGCCTGCGCTGGCTCTGAGCCTCCATGACGTCTCTCAGGATGTCCACCCTGCGCTTGGGCTGCAGGATCTGCACCAGGGAGTCCTGCAGGGCCTGCTTCACCGTTGAAGCCACAGCTATGAACACACACAAGCTTCTGTTGGAAACAGATTCTTTGGCACCATTTAGAGAGAAACTATTTCAAATATAGTAGTCAGAAAAACAACAGACGTACAGAAATGTATATTGATGAATAGCAATACATTTATAAAACCATGAGGATGTAATGTCTCTGCAAAGAAAATGTTAGAATTAATAGCATAGAATTATCAACACTATGATTCAACCACACTTTCAATGTCCCTCATTTTTCTGGGTAGTAAAATCCTGAGCGTAATGC
The DNA here is from genome assembly GCA_903066815.1 of Brachyrhaphis roseni. Lineage (NCBI taxonomy): Eukaryota > Metazoa > Chordata > Actinopteri > Cyprinodontiformes > Poeciliidae > Brachyrhaphis > Brachyrhaphis roseni. The sequence continues at coordinate 2,796 of CAEFZY010038249.1, forward strand.
AATGAGGCAAACTGCTTCTTTGGGTTTTGGTTTCATCTTATTATATTAAACTTCAATCTCAACTTCATAGATAAAGATCCACCAACAAGTCAGATTTTGGAAAATGTATCTAAATAAACCATAAACAAGCTAAAATAGATTTCTGTTTACATATCTATTCGCCATAATACATCATTCAGATGCCTTTGCCAAAACCCCAAAGACGGTTTCTGTTGTAATTCAGTTCACTTCAATTAAAAGATCTTTACTTATTCCAAAATGAGAAAAGATCTCCAGTAGCAGTCAGTGTTGCAAAGAATCTAAAGAAGGCTCTGACTGTTGCTGTATAGCAGTCTAATGACTGTCTTGATATTCCAACAGCTCAATATCTTGGCAGCAGAGACGATATTTCACAGTAGCGTCTCCAGGATGACACCCGGCATTGTTGACTAGCACTGCTAATCCATCATGTTTGCTTTTGCTGCTCCTCTAAATCTTTGTCTGGCTGTGGCCTGAGCAAGAAGATGTTCAGAGTCATGGTCATCGGCCATTATGATGGACAGAAGAGAGGATTTGAACTTCCTCCTTCTTGCTCTGCTCTTTGGTCTTCCTCTGTACCCATGAAGCCTCTGCAATGCCTCTGGGATTCAGGGTCATAGTTCAGGTATTATTTGAGCTATTGAGATGCTAACTAAGCAGCTGCTCCCAATTATAAACAACAACAACAAAAACACTTTGTTGCCATGGTTGGGCATAATGACAATTGTCAGAAAATAAAAAAGTAAGACCAAAAATCTTCCAGCTGCACAGCATCCAAAGCCAAATGGAATAATTGACCAAAACCACAATGCCTCAACTGGAAAAAATGAGCAAAAGTTTGCTAAGAGAACAAAAGTTCAAAATAACAAAAGCAAATTAAAACTAACACAACAGAGCTACACCAACATGCTGACACTATGAGCAACCCAGTTCTTACATACTATAGGATTACCTAAATCTGCAGATTTATGTAATAAACTTCAGCTTATGGGTCCAGACTGAAGATCAAACTTTACCCAGACTGGCTGATGATGACCTGCACAAGCTTTTTGTTGCCAAATCTTAAGCTGCATATGGGCTACTTTTGTTCAGTGTCTACAAAAATAAATCCAAATGCAAAACAGAGTAAAAGATTTATTTATTTTTTTGAAGGAGAGAAATGAATTGCTACCACTGTTAACAGGAGATGTCCAGCTCTCAGAAAACACAGCAACCAGATGTAATTCTTTAATAAAAGAGTTGCATCACCAGGGGATCAGGACTGGGTGTGGGTGAGGGTGTGGTGAGTGCACTTACTGGTGAATGTGCCCATGACTTTGCCCTCCAGTTTCTTGGCCACAGACTCACACAGCTGGGAAGAAATATCGGCTGCAACGTTCTTTGCTAGAGAATCAAAGAAAACACATGAATGGTAAACTGAAACATCCGATCATCTGGTGTAATTCCAAAAAACAGAAAGGAGCATGCAGTCCTACCAATGAGGTGGTCCCTCATTTTCTCCAGCACTGGCTCCATGTCCTCTCTAGACAGACTCTTGGAGCCCACAAGACCCTTCAGCATCCCAAACATCCCCCCAAAACCACCACTCTTGTTGGGACTGAGTGGTGAAAACAAACAAAAGAGAAGTAATACCTGTTAGATTGATGTTTGACATGAAAAGTTAAGACATAGAATCAGAATCAGCTTTATTGGCCGAGATTATGTGCACAAATGAAACCTTGTCTTGATGGTTTCACTGACAACCACTTCCTCTTCTTCCTCACTGGACTCGTAGTCCACAGAAAGCAGGTCACCTTTCATGGGGCTGACCTGCATATCCTGAAAGACATCCCAGATCTTAAGATTGTATCCCCTGTGTGAGTAATGCTGCAGACAATGCTGCACCAAGAAAACCTCAAATACTATCAGACCAAGGTGAACTTACTGAGTCAAATTGTGCTTCCAGGTTCTTTTGGTCTTCTCCAAGAGAAGTCTCTCCATTCTTGTTGCTGTAGTCCAGGTTCCTGGTGCTGCTGCCTGCGTTGTCCCAAACACGGTTCACTTTCTCCTTTGGTTTTTGGGGCTTTGGGGACTTGCTGTGAGTAGTGAATATCATCATTTTGAAAAGAATACAATTAAAATTCAAGCCACCACTCTGCCTCTTGGTATTGCACTGTGCAGTTTGGAGCAGAAGTGGAAACTAAAATCATCAGCTTCCTCACCTCGGTTTTTCAACAGGTGCCATCATGCGCTTGCGGAAGAAATCCTCCCTCTTCTTTTGCATGATCTCCGCAGGAGTTAAGCCTTGGTTACCATTCATAACATCCTTCTGACCAGAAGGTGGGGTCTTACCTTGATCCCCTTTGGGAGGCTCAACTGCAGAAGCTTGAGAAATAAAATTCAATTATTACATTCACATTATGCAAAATGAGCCATTTCAGAATGTCACTTACCCTCCTTTTTGGTATTTTTATTCTTTTTGCCTCCCTGCTCCTTTGACTTATCTCCACCTTTTGTCTCAATCATTGACTTCACAGTTTTTTGGGATTTCTCGGATTCCTTAAAGGAGCGCATGGGGGCGGGGCTTCGAGCTTTACTGGTTTCCTCCGCCTCTCTTTAGTTAAAACAGTAAATTGAAATCAGAATGTACAAGGACAAAGCAAAAGTTTTATCATATAATCTATTGCCTATTGGACCCAAGCTACAAAGGGAACCTTCATGTCACAAGACATCAGCCCATTTCAGAAACCTCCATAAAAAATAAGAGGCAAAAACACCGGAAACTGCTCCATTTGTTTGAGTTAACTTACAGTAACAGATTCAATGGTTTTCTGTGCTCAGTGAAACAACAAATTCGCCTCCATTTAATGCGTAAACTGCTGTAATGATTGTCCAAAACGCCACATTCAAATAGCAGAAATATACAATTACTGGCTAAAGTATTGATACCTGTTAAACTTCGTGGCATTTTGAAATGTGACAACAATGCAACAGTAGGATTATATGTGACTGACCAACACAAAGTAGCGATGATTGTGAAGGAAAAGTGTATGATGCCACAGTTGCCTTGCAGCAAAGATAAAATGGCCTTTTTACATGGAGTTAGTATCTTCTCCTTGGCTCTGCATGCACTGTCTACTACTCTGGTTCCTTCCAATAATCCACAACTGTTAAAGTCAAGTTAGTTAGTCTGTGTACCTGCCTTTCAACAGTCTGAAATCTATAGGACTTTATTTTACAAATAAATATCTGAAAAGTGTGGTGTGTGTTTGCTTTTAGTCTGATACCCCTAAATAAAATCCAATGCAGTCAAATTGCCTAATTTGTAAATGCCATCCAACTGTATCAGCACAAATACAGTTGTTCTGTGAAACTTTTGAAGGTTTCTTAGAGAACATTGCTGAACAAACATCATAAAGACAAAGGAACAAAACAATCTTCTACGCTTTGGGTTCCTCACAGGATGTTGTTCAACCTATAACCTACAAATAAAAAGGGTATGATACAGTTTTATGCCAACCGATTCAGGGCTGTCCACCTAAAAATGGCAGGTTGTGCAAAGGAAGCAAGAATCAGAAACTGCCATGACAATCAATTGTTACTTTGGAGAAGAAGCATTAATTCACTGCTCAGGTAGAAAAATCTGACAGCAGAATTATTAAGTGTTGCACTCCATAAACTCATTCTTCATAGAAGAGTGGCAACGAGATAGACATTGTTGAAAGAGTAGCAGAGGGAATCCCATTTGCAGTTGGAAGAGAGGTGCTCTGGTTAGATCAGATGAAAGTTGAACTTTTTGGCTAAATGTAAAACAATAGATGTTGAGGAACACTTACAAAAAATAAATAAATAACTTACACTGCACATCAGCCTGAACACTTATTCTCACTACAGCATAACATCATGCACTAGTTTATGACGGTCTTTCACATAAAATAAAAATAAGGTACAGCAGAGTTAATTGTTGAAAAGACACTGTATTAATATCAGGTGTAAAACAATGCAACTGAGTCATGACATGATGAATAAACTGACATTAGTGCCACAAATATAAAAAAAAAGGATAGATGACACATGTGATATAATGCAGCCACCTCCTCCCAAATATATGAATTGCCTCCAGGTGGTGAAGTTTACTTCCTTACCTTAGAAGTTTCTGGAATCTGTCCTCAAAGTCAAAGGTGTTGTTGAGAAGCTTCAGAGCTCCCTTTTGCTCCAATTCATTCTTATAACGATCCCTGAAGTGAAGCTGGACATCATCTATAAACTTGTCCACATAAGTCAGTGTGAGGATCTTTTGAAAACCCACCTGGTTTGAAGAAGACAAAGGTAGAAGCAAATTTAATCACAATTCATATGGCAATAATAAGCACTAGGCACAGTTTAGGCTTCTTTAAATTGTGCCTCTGTCGTGCTTCATATTACTCTTACTGTTGTCAATTTGAGCCTTACCACAAATATCAACTCAAACTCATTGTCCAGTTTATATTTTAGACTCAAAGCTTCGTGAGTGAAGGAGTTGTTCCCACCGCGCTCCTGTTAAAACAACAAAACCAATGTTGACATGTAACCATGAGCTCTAGATTTGAAGAGATATGTTGGGTCAGCAAGGTTTCCAGAAAAAAATACGAATGTGTTGTAGCAGAAAATGTGACACTTCTTTATATAAAAAGCAAAATAGTGCACTTTTGCAAAGAAAACTACGTTTGTTTTTACTCTAATCGTGCTATCAACTAGCAGTTGCTAACGGCTAGCATTAGCTTAGCAATAGCTGCCGATTGCAGACTGTCGTAAAAAAAAGAAAAGACAGAGACAACGGAGAAATTTCTGCTCTCTGTGTTTGTACCCTCACCTGAAGAATCACTGAGCGGATCAGAGCATTGACTGGACCCGTGAAAGACTCGCTAACCCCGGCTCCCTGAAAACACCACAGCACTATCCCCCCTTTGCTGAAGATGGTGAAGAAATCCAACATCTTGTCACCACGTATCTGGATTTGATCAAGCACACAGACATACAATGTGTTAAAAGCACAAAGGAAATACTATTATAAAAGATTAGCCCGGTTAGCCTACAGTACAAAGATCAAATCTTAGCTTACAGTTTACCGTCCGATTAATATCCCACGCGTAAAAAACCCCAACACCGGTGGAAAACTGTTTTAGACACGTCAGATGATCACGGGGGAAGTGACGTTCAGTTCCGGTGTTGCGACAAGCTGAGTCCCCCTTCACTTTAGTGATTAAAGCAAAGTGGAGCAGATGTTCTACATATCATAAATATAAACTCTTCTACAACGATTCAGAAAATATATTTAAACGTATATATGTCAAACACACTTCGTTCTTTTGACTGGTATGATTTAACCAATAAATGTGGTAATACTTGGCAACTTACCTTTTCTTTTCTTTTTGTAGATTTCAATTAATAGTCATGAGACATTCTATAACTTTAAAAACTACAAGTGGTTAAAATGCAACTGTTTTAACTGACACAACAAAATTTGTTGTAATATGGTGAATTATAATACTTTTAAAAATTGCTTATAACTATTCTGTTTTATATTGGGCCTAATCTGGAAATTTTTTTTGACAATTTATATTTTAACAATATAAATTAATATACAACAGTATTTGAAAATGTCAATCCAGTAAATATTAATTTTAAATTAAAGTAAATATATTTACAAACTAAGTTATTTCTTTAAAATTGAAATTATTGATATTTTATACTGTTTGTTACTTAATGAAAATATCTTATCTTTTTAAGATAAATTTATTAAAAGGTTTTTTTTTGTTTGTTTTTGTTGCAATGGAACATGATCTACAAAGAAATTCTGAAAAAAAAAACATCTACTTTGTGATTCATTCCATTTCACACCCTGAGAACCTGAGACAAAGCTTCCTGTTAATGTGATTTGCATTTAAAATTAAAAACTGCGGTTTCCTTTCACCTCCTGTGAATGTGTCTGGAAGGCCAAATGACATAAAAAAGAGAAAGTGTTTCAGAAGGTTCTTTTTTATTGTTGTTCTTTTTGCTCAGTTTTATTTCATTTAGCGGATGATGAACAATTTTCAAACCACCACATGTATAGAATTTAATAATTTTTTACTTTCCTGACTCTTTACTTGGCCTACTTAAGGGTTAACTGCAACGTCAACGAAGCATAAAGCTAGAACTGACTTTGCATTTGAAAATTTGCTGCACGCATCTGGGCGTCTCTTCCAGCAAATTGTAACTTCCTCTTTCTTAGCCGTCAGTCTGTTTGTTGAGCTATAGTTTCCCTGAGTAGTGTGCGTGTCGAATGACGGTTTTGTGAGGTTGCATCAGTTATTTATTTGCTGGAAAGATTTTGGAGAGCTACACAGACATGATGGTATTAACAACATGCATGGTAAGTTAATGTAGCCTATTTCATGTTTCTCATGCCAAGCTTACTTTATCTATTTGATTATTTCTTTCCTTAAAAAGGTTGACAACTGCAAGGATTCTACAAGTTGTTGTTTTTGATTAAAACAAAAACCAAGAAAATCAAATGGTTTTGTATGGACATTATGTGCTACATGGTGTAGATTGTAATTGCCAACTTCTCATTTAGCAAGGCAGCGAAGGATTTATAAGAACAAGTATGGATTCAGTTGAGAAAACTGAAACTGTACTGGACTTCACAAAGAGGGCTCGCGAGTCATCTGTGTCCCTCTGAGTGTATGTTGCGCCAAGCTATTGACATAATATTAAGTCCAAGGTGAGTTTTATGTGCCGGTCTTGTGCGAAATTCGGTTCCCCTGTGAAAATCTGTTCCCCCTGTGCTCAAAAGGTAATTTGGACATGTCAATTAGAAGAACAGCTGTATCCAGGATTTCAACCTAATCTTCTTTTAACAGCATTCACAGTTGGTTTCAAAAGCTTACACACCCCTGATAAGATGTGGCATCTCACAAAAGTGATTACTTGCCTCACACTTGTTTAATGTATTTTTTTAAATATATTTTTTCATGGGACATCACGGAAGATATGACACTTAAGTACAATGTAAAGAAGTCAATAGACAGCTTGTATAACCATATACATTTGATGCGCCCTCAAAATAATTTAACACACAGCCATGAAAGTCCAAACTGCTGGCAACAAAAGTGAATACCGTATTTTCCGCACTAAAAGGCGCATCTAAAAGCCCACAAGCTTATCAAAAGCCGACAGTGCGCCTTATATATGTTTTAAAGTGTCTTAGAAAGACACCTTAAAACACTTTATTAAGGTGTTTTAAATGTAGTAATTTATTTCAGCCACTGGGTGGCTTCCCGTTCATATTTGCTACATCTCGTTCATGGAT
>CAEFZY010038252.1:0-27500 GCA_903066815.1 Brachyrhaphis roseni
TTTATAATATACTTTACATTTTATATATTTATATATATATATATATATATATATATATATATATATATATATATATATGTATTTTATGTGCCGTTTCCTCTAATCTACTCCCAGTTAAAGGTATGCATACAAGTTCATGCACCACTGCTAGTGTCTGCAGTTTGTCTCCATCTGGACACTTTTAGGATATTTCTTCCCAGATATTTGACCACTGTTCTAATCAAAATTGATGTTTAATTTTTAGTGTCATTGACCCATTGGGACACCCATTGTTTCCCCTGTTTGACTGACATTGAGTCAGACAATCACCATAATGCTGTCACTATCGTGCTTGGCAGAGCAGTGTTTGAAAACTTTACCTTGATTCCTCCAAACTATTTTTACATTGCTGTTGTGAAACATCTCAATCTCTGCAAATTTTGACCTTACAACATTTCTCCATAAGGTAATTGACTTTCCATGAAGACAGATGTAAATTTCAGATGCTTTGAAAGTTTTAACTTTAATGAAAGAAATGAGAGAAGAAAGACATTTCAGTTTATGAAAGGCTTGACCTTAACTGTTTCCAGGATATTCCTGAGAATCCTAAGTTTTATTTGGTCTGACACTTCACACTTTTACATAACTGATTCTGTCGAAGGACAATGACCCAAAACACGCATCATAGTTGGTATTGGAATGGATGAAGAAGGCTCACATTAATATTTGGTGTGATGCCGAGCCCAACTGTTTTGAAAATTTATAGACTTTGCTTAAAAGCTTGGTTAAGGAAACATCATCCTTATATAAGCTCCACTGATTATGTCCCACTGAGTGGTAAATATCCAACCAGAATCCTGCCACATCCTTGCTCATAGATGGGTGTGTTTTCTTTGCAGCTTATTAAAGAACATATAACCAAAATTAGTAGAACTCAATGTATGTTTGTGGCTGAGTGTTGATTAGAAAAAAAAAAACATTTACAGTCCCATTTTAGAAACTCTTGTTATGACAAGAGTCATTTTAATAAGGATTGTATTTCCTTATTAAAATACAATCTAAAAATTTGTGTATGTCTCTAGTGATTAACAAATGACCTGTCTTTCCTAATTTCTAAGACCCAGTTGGAAGTGTGGGGTGTCTAAATGGCATCTTGCTGCCAGTCAGTCACATGTGTGAACTGGAATCAAACCCCTAAAGAAAAATCTGGAATAAAAACGAGAGGTCGGCGCTAGCAGCATGCAAGAATGTAATATGGCAAGGATAAAATCATTAAATCCACAATGACATTGACAATTAGAGGCCGATAAGAAAGCAAATAGACCAGAAACATGACAAGGCAAAGAGAGATACGGTTTTCGCCAACAGCTGCGTCAACAATAGCCAGGTCAGCACCCATGTCCCCTGGCAGGAGGAATTGTTGTGTATTGGCCTGGGAGAAAGAAACAGATGCTTACATTCACACAAACAGGATGGAAATATTCAGCCCAATACACACTGAGCTGGTAGGGCAGCAGAGAGTGACAAGTTACAGCAGGCAAGAGACAGCTTCAGACTCCTGCTGGCTGTCAGCTCCCATTTTAACTTAGTGGAAGTTAATGAGAGTGGGTCAAAGATAGTGAGTGGTTACAGATAGAGCCTGAGTCTAGATAATATAGCTTTAAGGTAGTTTAATTTGACAGGTATAGTCTTTTCAGCAGCAAAAAAAAATATGTCTCCTACATTTGTTGGCAGCTCCAGTCGCCCCGCAGTGACAGAACAGCAGGAAGTACAGCGAGAAAAGTTGGCTTGTCAGATGCATTAACTCATATCAGATGAACAAAATATAATCAGATTCTTATCCCAAATTTTTGTCTGACTTAAAAAATGACATTTCCAGATTTGTTTTTAACTCTGTTAAAATACTTAATTTAGTTCATTGACGTCATGTACTGTATATGAATTATCAGCCTGAATCGTGTCATGACAAGCGGAGGATATTTTTCAACGTTGTGAAAGCAGACCTGTCCAACAGATGGGCTTAATCATCCAAAAGTTGACATTAATTTCTATGATCATACAGATCACAACAATTCACATAATAACTCACAGGTCATAAATCACACAGTTTGCAGAGTAAGTCACCATCAACACAACAAAGAGGGAAATCATTGTTACAAATAAAAATCTGATTTGATCTGTTTCTCATTAATAAAAAATAAACAGTCCAGAAATGTAGCTTGCTATTTGACGTAAAAGTGAAATACATAGGAAAAATTATATTCTTTGCAATGTCATCCACTGACCAACTAAAATCAATAAGAAGAACAATTGTTGAATGTTTAATTATGAGATATTTATGTGCAGTTTTGGCATTTCCTTTCTGTTTACTTGTTTTCAGTCTAATTCATTCATTTTCTTGTCCACAACAAATATAAAAATTACACTTTATACAGGTACAATTCACTTGTTAATTTTAGGATATATGTTAAACTATTTATTGCACACTTCAATTCAGTGAAACTTTATTTGTCAAGGAAATTGATGCAAAGAGACAAAAATAATTACTTTTCTCTCTTATAGGCGGAATAAATGCAGATGGAAGAACAAACTAACCCTATTTTCAGGTGAAGATAGTCCACTATTGAAATTTATAAATTATGTCATTTTTTTGTTATGATGATGCCTGACAATAGTTCTGTTCAAGAGTAAACAGATGTATTGCTAACTGAATTTATTTTTCTTTTTGAATAATGATTATTGATCTATTCACACATTATTATGAATTATTCTAAATAGATCTCAGTTAACTCTAGATCAGCTGATACTTTCACATAGACTCATTCTGCAGCATTTGGATGTTAAAGTTGCAGCTGATTGTGCAGTTCATTTTGAAATGCTAATGCAAGCTTCTTTCACTTTCATTTTTAATGAATACGTTGACGTGATTAAAAAATGAGCTGGAATACGTTCATCCATTTACTACACTTCTCTATCCCCACTCAGGGTCACAGGTTAACCTGGAATCAGAAATCCATAAATATTTTATATCTAACAAACTGGTGTCTTCAAATCTCTTAGGGGAATCCATGCCATAATAATTATACCCATAATAAATCATGACTGACAGAATTTACATAGCCATGACACATGTTTTGTGTTTTTCTTTTTAGCAATATTAGTAATGTTTAAGTGTTCTCTCACCATTCCAGGTTCCTCTTTATGTTCTGACTGCACCGTGAAGCAGTGATCTGTGTTTTATTCTGTCAAAAGCAGTCAAATTTACATGAAAATCCCCCAAAGTGAGGAAGACATCAAATGCCATGAAAGAACTGCAGCTGCAGCCCCACTTTTACTTTTTAATGCTCTCTTTGCTGCTGAAAGCTGAGGCCTCCAGAAGGTCACAACTTAAGCTGGCTTCCGCTTGACGATGGAATATTGTGTAAATCTTTTTCTGCGGGACGCTGTGCTGGCACTGTTTCAAAGTGTGTGGGCTCTGGAAAAGACACGATGTCAGGAGTGTTCTCTAAGCAGCTCAGGGGAGCACCAGATAAAAAATGAGGCAATTCTCAGGAGCTCCACTATTTCACTCAGTAAACTTTTCACTGCAAATGAAAATGATGTGCATCTCATTTCAGTTTCATAAATGTGCAAATATGATGTCTGTCTCTGTCATTAGCCTCAGTTATGGTATTACCACAAAATAACATGAGGTAATACATAGTTTTAAATGGAATTTTTTAGATTATATGCAAGAGTGTCCAGATCTGCTTAGTTAAAGCACTCAAGCAACTAATTGGACATCTCTTGGAAGGCTTTCAAGTCAGATACTAGAGAATTTAAAATAAATTGGTTTCTTGAACAGCTCACTGTACTCTTGCTGCCTCCACACTTAATATATCTCAACCCAGAAGAGCAGGTGGAATGCACATCAACATCATTCACATGCAGGTGGTAAATATGCAGCAAAATTGGTTGACCTTGTCACAAAAAGTAGGTCCTAGGGATTAGGTGAATACACAAGGTGTACCTAAAAAAGTGGCCAAGAAATAAATATTAATTTCATTGTCTTATTTACTAAAAACGCTAAATAGAAATTGAAAATGGATAAGAAATCAGAATAAGCTTTTGTTATAGCTGGAGTTAGTGACAGCAGATGCACAATCACATGTTTTATGTCTATTTGTTCCTGCTTATCTTCAGCAAACACTGAGTAACTGGTTGCTGTGGGAGCCGTTCCTTCAGGTGCTGATCAAAGCTGTGTTTCTATCGACGCCCCTCATTTTGTTTCTGGCAGTTTCCAAGTTCATTAGAACGCAGAACAGCAGATCCAAAGTCTGCGCTGGTATTTCCACTAAAGGTCAGTGGATATATGATATGCTTTATAACAGGAGGAAGATGAAATGGGAACAAAGCCGCCGTGTGTGATGAATGGGCTTGTTTTGCAGGATCAATCTGGTCAAAGAAATCTGCAATGAGCTTAGTGGGACAGATTGGCTCACCAGCAGAGCACAGAGCGTTTGTTTGTTGTAGTCTTCCAGTTATCCTTCCTAAAGTGCAGCATCTTAGAATTCAATGATGTTTTTATTCTTCTGAAAGACTGATCAAATCATGCAAGACTGTTCTTAAGAATGGCTGATTCATCTGCTTGAGCTTAAAATAGATGAGAAATTAAAACTATTGAGAAGTTCTTCTGGTTTTAGTGAACTTGTTTGGAATTTGAAATGACGTTTTCATGATGCAGGAACATTTCTCTGCTAAGACGGAGCATGAAACCAATATCAACTATGCACACAGCTACTCTCAAGGTCAAGTGCATTAATTAACCCCATATTCATGCTTTTGCACCATGAGAGGAAACTAGAGTATCCAGAAAAAAAACAAGTCATCTGAAACTCAATAGCTACCATAAACCAAGAAATCCAGATATATTACTTTCTGCAATTTAGTTTAAATCTGTCCTTGCTTTATCTAAGCTTAATTATTACAGTGTTTGGTTGGCTTTAAGGATTAAACCACACTGGTAACTGCTTTACAGTTGATCACATCTATATTTCAAATTTTACTTCCAAAAAATTACAAACAATTTGAGAAATAAATATTAATGAAATTATTCAGCAATATTCCATTTTATTATACGCACACCTTGTTCTTATATCCAGTAATTAAGCGAGCATCTACATTCATGGATATAAAATTTAAGTCATAAGCAGGAGGAGTCGAGATAAAATATTTTAGTTTAGAAATCAATGATATGCTGTTGTTGTATTAACCTTTCATACCACTCAGGTTCTGGGTCCAGTCTGCTCTGCATCCCCAGAACCAGACATGGAGAAAGAGCATTCAGATTCTATGTTCCTTTAATCTGGAAGAGATTTCTATAAAACTGGAAGTTTTTCAGTGAGCAGCCGAAATACTGAATACCTTTAAATCCATCAAAATGCATTTTCTTAGATCAGCCTTTGGTTAACAATAACTAGAACATAGATTCATTCTAGTCTTCAATATGTTGCTATTATACTGAGAATATACTGTCTTTTTTTTTGTTTGTTTTCACTGTTTAAAATCACACCAAAGGTGTTTTACAAATAAATTTGTAGATTTTTCTGAATAAATTAATTGTCAACTTCTTCTTAAAATGATCAAGACAGCAGAAACATGGAGGCAAGTTATTCTACAAGCTTGTGGCCACAGGTCTGACATCTCCGGTGGTGAAATGTGTTTGTGGAAGCTTTAACAGCCTTTGACTGGAAGACCTCAAACTGTGAGAAAAGGTCTGGAAGGTCAGAGATATTAAGTGGAGACCTGACCACTCAGGGCTCTAAAAGTAAAAAAAAAAACAAAAGAGAATATAAACTCCATGTTGTCTCTCCACCAACCTGACCAAAAAAAACCCTGTCCATGAAAAAATCTATATTTTATATAGATTCAACCAAACATTAGAAGTTTTATTATTTTAAAAAAATCTGAATTTATTTCATGATGATTTGGAGTTTCTGCTCTGAAAGTTTATTTTTCCTGCATCAATGAGTAAGTAGCTTTCAGATTCATCTAAATCCTTGTAAAGGCATACTTTATAGAAAAGTTTAAACACAAAAAACACATTTAGAAGATTGAAGCTGAATCTAAAATGTTAATCCTGGGGTTTTGAATGCATGTCCATTCAGCAAACTGTGTTTTGGTAGAATTTAAATCCTCCACTATGAAGAAGCCTCCTGGAAACAGGTCAGTGAGTAAAAGCAGGGGGGGAGAGAAAGACTCAGAGGAAAATGGAATGAGAAATGAGAGAAGTGGAGCTTAGAAGGTGATAAAAACTGGGCCGCTGTAAACGAACAGCCGGAAGAACTGCTCAAAGGTGCACAAAAAGCCTTTCACAGTCCAGTCAGCCTTTCTGATGCATGACAGGGCTGCTGCTCCAATGCTTTGGTGCATGTGCTTCTGACATAAATGCCTGCATTTCTCAATCATGTCATTAGTCAATATAGTTGGGAAAAGAAAAAAAAAACGCCGTAGGTCCACATTTAAGAAGTACTTTCGTCTGTGACATTTAAAGCTGCATAAAGGAAATCAATAACGATAACAGAAGCAAGTTAAAACGCAGTCTGTTGATTCTAGTTTTCAGAAAAAATGACATTTCCAAGCCTCAACATTTGCAGTTATGTGACACAGGTGAACAGTTTCCTCTGTGTGCAGAAAGAACGTTACTAAAATAGACGTTGGCAGTCCCCAGACAGAAAGAGACCACATCATGCTGCAGAGTTAGCTTGAGACAAAACACGGTCAATAAATCATATAACCTGCGTATGCAGTTAAAAGTGAAAGTTTACATAAACAAAAAAAAAAAAAGACATGGATCTTTTTTTTCTTAATGACTTAAGTTAAATCAGACCAGAGTTCTCTTGTTTCAGCTGAGGAAAAACCTTCATGTCCTACTTAGAGACCAGTGACGCTGAATGACCAAGAAATCTGATCTAGACCAAGCAACTTTAATACTGCAAGAGAAACTACATGGAAAGTGCATTGCTGAAAAAAATCTGGTTAAAATATTTTTAAAAAAAGAGAAAAAAAAAACGTTTTTACTCATGAAATCCAGCTTTTACATCGAGGTGACAGGACTGCTCAGCTATGTTTTTGAAGCGCTCCTTTCCTTTAGATTTTCAAGGTTAAAATTTGCTTGTTCAACAATTATAGTTGTGACAAATCTGCTCTGGCTATAGCATGACAGAAAGGCTGGTGGGTTTAAGCTGCCGCACCAACTGGTGACAGATCAGTTTTACATAAAACGCCCCAAAGTCTCGAGGCGTTTCCTCTTGGTGAGAAGGCTGCTGCTGGGCAGGATGAGATATGTAACAGTCACGTTCTGCTAGCTGTGACTGGACTGCTGATGATCATCACCACAGAGACATGTGGAACGTGTGAATGCAAGTTTGTGTTGCACGCTGATTCATTGTTTTACTGATACTGGGCTTCCGATTTCCTTCTGTATTACTTATACTTTGCATAAAAATAAACAAAAATATTTTTACTTGAACCACATCTTTTGCCTTGTATTTCAATAAAAAGACAAGTGTAAATGTTTGTTTTCCAAAAATAATGAAAATGCAGCAAAGGTTTAAAGCTCTACACCTAGTTTGGACTGAGCAGTCTTTCATCCTCTCATATAAAGTTTGGGATGTCAGCCGGGAGTAAATATCAGCTGATTTTGCAGTTAAGTGTCTTTCATTCTTGCTGATATTTAACACAAGCTGGTTTTATTAACCGCTAATGGGTGCAGGTTTAATCTTTGATCAGTAATGGAGCCCCCATGTAAACAGTGGAAAAGCAGCGGAGCAATAATGGTGAAAATGAGGTCATCTAATTGGGACAGCTAAATATATTTAGCAGGGTACACCCTCTCCTTGGGTGGTGATACTCGGTGCAGGAGTCACTGCTGCAACAGATTTAGAAAGCTCAGTGTAATGAGTTCATTACAACTTTGTGATGACCACAGACTTTGGATTTATTGCTGACGCCACTATAGTTTAATAAAATAAATGATCCAATGCTTAGGTGGTCAGACAAATGTTCAGACAAATCAAGGCACACAAATGAAACTTGGCTTTATTTTTTCACCGTAGCTCTGCATCGACTCAAGATGCAGGGTCAGCATATGGATTTTGGCTTGATCACAAAGATGTCAGACTCTTAAAGTTTTCCAGCCATATCTGTTGACACTCCTCATAAAGATGCATAAAAGTTGTTAAAATAATTAAAGATTTTATTGCAGCAACATAATATAACGTAATAAAAGCTTAATTGCCAATTCTGAAGGTAGGATTTCAGAATAATCCTACCGTGAATTTCAGCTTGTTCATGTTTGGAAAATGTTATTACTCTTTTCATACATATAGTTTTTGACATGTCAGACAGCACTTTGTCTTTTTCTGAAGCATTGAAGACAAAGGGATCTGCTTTACACAATCTCTTGGACTTCATTCTACAGCTTCTCTACAAAACTTGGGTTAGGATTGGAAGGCCATGGAAAAATGTATACTTATAATTATAATCATTATCATTATCTTACTAAAAGATCATTATCTTTTTAGTGATCACTTATTAAATTACTTGAAATATCCAGTAATTTCACTTTTACTGGTTAACTTCTGCAGAATTATATTCCATGCTGATGCCATGCACAGACAAACTTCCCATGACCTTTAAACAGAAAAAGCCCACAGCATCACAGATCTTTCCTCGTACTCATTAGGCATAAGGTGACTATGCAGATGTTTATCCTTTGTTATAGGCCAGAAATTCCTGGATTGTGGTTTGCGAAAAAGCTCAATCTTAGTTTTCTAACTGAAATAACACTGTCCTAGTCCAAGTCCCAATAGACGGTAGCACACTTCTTATTCGCCTTTGTGGACAGAAAAAGCTTTTTTCTAGTTTCAGTCTCAAAACTTTGCTATTGTAAAAGTCTCATTTAATGACTGCTATTGTTGACCTTTTGACCCCAGAATTTTACTTTTTGCTGTGGTTCTTCAGCAAAAATTAAATGTACTACAATCAAAAATGCAAAGAAGATAAATGTTTGACCTTATAAAGATCTTAGTACTCTTTAATAGGGGTGCCAATAAATTTGAGCAGCAGAATATATTCTTACTTCATTGCATACATAAGGTAGTTATTTTGTTGTAGTTATTTGCTTTGTTCTAGATGACACTGGAAGGTAGATTTAAAAAACATAACATAAATATGAAGCATATTTGTTATTTGATGTGAATTTACATAATTGCAGGCTTGCTTTTTTAAAAAAAAAATGCATGAAAAAATAAAATATAACTGCAATATTGTATTTGTATTTTTGGGGGATTACAAATTAATTTATCTTCCTTCCACATTTTCCCTGAACAATTGGATTTTTTTTTATCTTTAAAGCAGAGACATAGGACTGAAAAACAGCCTCTTTGTTGCAATTAACAGACCCAGGAGAGTGAAAGAATAGTCTTTTTTCAGCAGTTTGCTCTTGGTGCCTAATTAGGGTGACCTCTTCAGCAGGAGAAACAGAGATTTAGCCAGTCTCTTATTTGTTCTCTGTTTGGAGTGAGATTCTTAAGAATGAATATTGAGTTTCAGTGAAAAGCAGTCAGATGTAACAGAGGCTTAATGGCTTTTCTACAGTCTTCACTGTTCCCAGGATTTACTGTTTGTGCATGGCTTTTCTTCTTTAATTAAAAGTTTTTGAATTTGTCATTGACAAAGCATACATAGAAGTCTTTGACATTCTACCTCAGACTCAGTCAACCCTAAAAAGACCACCAGAACCCTTGCTGCATGCACACATTGATTATGAATGTGAAATACCATACTTGGTCATACAGTGAAATGTTGTCAGAGTTTGCTCTGGCATAAGCTGCAGCGTAGTCGTGGGGATATCCAGTCTCTAAGCATGAGCTTAGAGAGTTTTAATCCTGGGCAAAGCCAGGAAGCAAACCAGCAAAAGTGTCATCAGAGAGAGTTCTGGCAATGTCGATGGACAGCAATGGCATGGCAACACTATCTTTTTGCACATTCTAGTAATTAGTAAGATATTTTTGTTTTAGTTTGTAATAAACGCAACCAAATCAGTTGAGCTAGAACAAAGTTAGATCTTACTGCAGGATTTTCACCTTTAAAACCAGGAATAAAATTTAATCAGCTGCTACTACATTCAGCCTAATAGGTAAGAATAAAACTGCTTGAGTAAAGACAATTTTAGAAAAATACTTTACAATAATGCAAAGAGACAACCTTCCATTTTCTATACCTGCTTTAAACTCTTGAAGGGTCACAGTCAGTTCACCACAGCACATTACTACCTTTCCTGAACTAAACGATGACTTCCAGTTTCTTAAAACATTCATTCTTGACAAGAAATTTGAAACTTAAGCCTTCATGTCAATTACTTTGTCTATTTCTGTTGCCAGCAGTCTTCTCTGCACCATTTTTAGAGGAAAGTACTCATTAGATTGATTACCCAGTAAGACACACATGTCTACATCAATAACACTAACTTATTCCAGGCCTGATCAATATACATTTACAGGCAGCATGCCAATTTACTGGGCAGAGTGCAGTGTTGAAAAAGCAGCAATCTCTGGATTACTCAGAAGATCAGTTTATTCTTAACATGAGTTTACATGAGTTATTTATTGTCTTTGCATTATAAATTCCAGTGACCAGAAAAGTTATACTGTGGCTTTTATCCCTGAATGGATTTTGTTAGGTCACCAGAGTGACAATCTGGTAATAATGACATGATAAAGCAAGACAGAATAAATATTGGATGGGTGCACTAAAAGTCCTTACAAAAAAGAGAGCACAGTTTCTTTGTCTTCAGAGATGTGCTAAAGACTATATTTAACACACTTTGGCACAATCACTTTGCACATTTAGTGGTGAAAAGGTTAGAATTAACTAGATAATTGTTAAAAGAAATCTTGAGTCAGATGATTTTGGTTTTGTGAAGAAAAAGGTTAAAATGTATCCATTAATCAGCTGAAATAAGTGTCCCTTAATACTTCACTTTCATGTCATAATAAAGGTCTTGGATTTATTATATAAATCATTTTGAGTTACAGCAGGAATTAAATTGATCAGTTTGCTTAAAATATGCACAAAAAAGGAAAACATTTCTCTGAGTTTGGCACAAAAGCTCAAAAAAGCACCACAACAATTTAAGATTTAAATGACTTAAATCACAATCCAAGCTTTAAACACTTAGCATGTTTTTTTGTTTGTTTGTTTGTTTCAGTTTGTTCACAGTTCTCAAGAGGAGTCTACGCCATCTTTGGATTTTATGATAAGAAGTCTGTCAACACCATCACGTCGTTTTGTGGCACGCTACATGTGTCCTTCATAACGCCCAGCTTCCCTCTGGACGGAAACCAGCAGTTCGTCATCCAGATGCGGCCTGATATCAAGGGGCCTCTCCTCAGCCTGATCGAGTACTACAAGTGGGACAAGTTTGCCTATCTGTATGACAGCGATAGAGGTAAGTCCCAAACAAAAACTATTAAAGAACAATTTGTGGGATTTATTTCAGAATTGTTTTTGGTTTAAGGCTTGAACCAGTTCAACGACTGGAATTTGCTGCAGCGATCATATTCACAGAGTTCAGCTGCTGAACAAAATACTTAAGAATCCAGCAAACACTGTAAGAATGAAGCTAAAGGGCATGTTGGATCATGATAACAGCTTGTCAAGTGTAATCAGCTACAGCAGGTCATGTGTTTTAGGGTGTTTTTATGTAACGTGAGTGAGGAGGTGCAGCCAGAGTCTTGATACCACACAGTGGAGATAAAATGACCTGCAGCTCTTTATTTCCATACCTGCTCCAAACGGTGGCATTGGTGTACATCTCTTCTGTATATGAAGAGATGATTTTCCTTTCACCACAAAAGCCTGTTTTCATGATAAAAAAATAACAAAAGCTCTGACATGTCATTGATAAACTTCTAAAAGACAGAGGGCATGTATGTCATCCCACCTCCAGTAAAATAAAACAGAAACAAAAGGATAGATATGCCTGCAGATGTGTGCACACAAAGTTACTCCTTCTGCAAAGTTTATTTTATTTGGGAACAACCATATATATTTGTTTGATGTTACAGGAATAACTGAACAGGCTATTTTCAGGTCTCCCTGAAGATCTGTGTGTGTCTTGGACAAGTCTTTTGGTTATTCTTTCAAATCCTTTGTCAGAAAATCATTTGAGAGGCTCTTGGCTTTGGTTTGGTGAAATTATCTTAACTCTTTATTTTTAGTTTTCAGTGGCATTCACTGGAACGTTTAGGTGTTTAGGAAATCAGCAGTAAACATTATCATTAGCATGCTTTTTAAAATCATTTTTAGAAGTTTTTTTTCTTAACTTTTTGTGGATTATTAATATTAAACCAGCTGATATTGATTTGCACTTGGCAGCATTGATTCTTTCAAACTACTGCTGATTTCTTGACTTTCTATACATTTTTACCATTTTTTTTTTACCTTCAAATTAATTTGTGTACTACTTTTGTTTGTATGTTTGATTTACTTGGATTGTTGCTGACAGGCTGGTGTGAATTATATCCCAACAACTTGCATTTACGTAAAGTGGTAGATTAAAACAGTTATACACTCAATATTCAAACATAAAAAATCAGTATCTATGAATGAAACTACTGCTGTCAGAAGCAGGTGTACCTGAGGTTACTGACCTGAATAAGATCATAGATTGAATATCTAAAGTAAATGAAAAGAAATCTACCTTCAAACTAATATCCAGAGTTATTTGATATATAAATCAAATTTGACACTTATCTCTGATCCTTTTCATCAGAGGTTCATTTCTATTTCACACTGATTGTGTCAAAATCTGAAAGTAAGATTAGATTTCTTTGAACACTCTTTGAAAGGTTTAACAGACAGAGCAGGCTTTTGTAGGCTGAAAAGACCGAACCTTTTTTAAACCCACTAGAAATAAGACATAATACAAAGAAGACAAGGGAATACAAAAAGTGAATGGGTAAGAAAGCTGCCCATAATAACCTGTAATAAAGATGACAGAAAAATTGCTTCTAGTAAGTTATCTCACTTTACTGCGTCCTGCAACTCATTTTCTGCTGCCATCTACTAATTCTACTGCAGAAAAATGCATTCTTCTCCAGTAAAGAGTGACTAGCCTGTAATAAAAAGCGAAACTCATTTGCATACATAGTGTCATTTTTTGACAGTGCTACTGTGATAAGAAACTTTGAATAAAGACTTAATTTATCTTCTGTTCTTGTGGAGAACATTGAGTTTTAGTTTCTTTATGCTTTTCTTTCCTGGTTTTCCCTGGTTTTGTGCTTCTTACTACAGAGATGAAAGTGGTTATTTTTAGTTTTTTTTAGAAAAATGTTTCAGGATTGTTTTTGAAAAAATGCAAATCTTACAATATGCATTTATTTATCCTACTTAATAAATAAAGGTGGATTTATTTGGCTGTAAGTTTGTCCTTACAGCCCTTGCTGCAAGCTTCACATGTCCTTGCTGCATGTGCAAACCTGAGTTTGCACATGCTTCCGATTCAGAAATATGACATAAAGAAAGATCTGTTCTGAAAAGCACTTCAAGCATCATGCAGTCCACGTTTAAATGGCTCCATAACGGTTCTCTAACGACCTGGGATCAATATCAGCAATGATTTAACACAGAAGCCAGTTGGTGATGGGAATATTCATTCATCGATATGGTTCTCCTTTATGTTAGTAACTGTAGACTGAGATTTTTATATTGAATTTAACGCTACAATCATTATTATCTAAAGGGTTCCTTTATGAAATTCCATTCTTTGTAGTGAAATGATTCATTGGAGAGTGAATCCGGAATAAAGCACAACAGTTCAGTTGTGTGAAGCCAAGATGTGGATTACATCTTGTGGATCTCGATTACACCAGAGCTGCTACATCAGACACATCGGCTCCCCACAGCTTCTCATAATGGAAATCAATAGTTTGTAATCATGCACACGTGTCTCTTTTTTCCTGATACAACTCTGTAAGTTTTAATGTTTGGAGTGTATTTGTACCAACAACTATATAAGAATTTCACAATCTGAACCAATCAATGCTTTTTATCTCCTTGTAAATCAGTTAAGGGGATTCATCCTTCCAGTGTTTTACAGTGTGCAGCCTCACATATTGATTTAAAAACAGTGTCGCGACATTACTCCCAAGTTTTACAGGAAATTATGTTTGGATCAGAAGCTGGAATTCTGATCACTTTTTAGATTCCCTTCATTTTGTGCTCCAACTTTCTCCCTTAAACACATCTACGTACAAGACTGCTATAAAATTTAATGTTTCAGCATATTTTTAAATGTTTTCATGTGATTATGCATAATCACTCATTATACAGGAAGACTGTCAAATAATTGAATTAATTTTAACCCCTTTTTGTGTATAATATTCACCTGGTGAATATTTTGATGGGACTTTAGCACAAGAATTAAAAATAGATATTAGATTGCAAGAGTAAACTTCTGAAATGAATATCACAAAAATACAGAGGAAACGATAAATATTCTAGTTTAAAATACATATAAAAGTTTTTATGGAAAGTAAATATTACAATAAAAATTTTCAAAATTCACAGAGCCAATATTTCTTACAAAGCAAAGTTGATGTCATGCAATCATAATAATAATTACCTAAAAATCCTGAGTGGATTATTACAATTTAAAAGAAAATGTTTTATCACCTCTGTAGAGTAGGATAGAACTATGACCTCGTACAAAAAATTGACACTAATCTGCTCGTTATTAGTGCAAACTGCTTTGTGAATCCTTTCCACAAATAAAGCAACGGATTCAGCAAAACATCAACAGAAATGCAGGCCATGGCCCGGCTTCCTGAATTCCCTCCTCAGTAGCTTAAGGTAAGTTTAGGAAAATCAGCTAAACTTAGTCTGAACATGTATTGCTACATGTGCAGACTGAATGGAGTCCACTGAGCTGCAGACAGATTAGGAAGGATCAGCTTACAATCTTTATCATTTACATCACTTAAATTCTCCCACTGAGCCATATCGCCTTAGAGCTTTGATGAGTTCCCTTTATTGAACATAGTAAAGCCCTTTTGTTTCCTAACTTGTTCTTGTTGTCTAGTCTCTCTGGTACTTTTACTCCTCTGTTCTCATTGAGTGTCTTCCCTGGCAGCCTACCTTCCACTTAACAGAGGATCACACACACACACACACACCCCTTCTCTCTAAAATCAGAGGAACAAGCAGTTTTAGATCATCCCCAAGCTGATGCTAGCAATGACCTGATCTCCCTACTGTATGTCCAAGAAAGCACTAAGGAGCCTGTTGTGCATATTTCATCATTGCATGGCTGTCTAATTAGGTCAGTGTGATCCTCTCATTCCCATGGCAACCAAAGTGTAGCAAGAGAGGAGGAGAGAGAACGACAGAGGGAGATTGTATGTGCCTGAGCCGGCTGATAAATGAAGTGAGCGTGTCTGTGTGTGGGTGTTTCTCAAGAAAAAAGTGAGGAGGCATTGGAGTTACTAAAGGTCATGATGAATATGATTAGCACTTTCCAACTAATGGATGAACTAAATCATTTTTGCTTTGGGGTTAATTTCTAAATTTCTTTAACTCTCAAACAACCATATATGGAGGAAACCCCGTCTGCAAAAGCATTCCAGTAAACTGGTGTAAAAATTAAGAGTTGGATAAATTCATAATTCAGTTTTATTGCTGGAATGTTCTCTTAATAAATTGATGTTTTTTACTGCTAGTGAGTGAAGTTGTAGTTTGCTCTTGTTCCCAGGTCATTAAACAGTGCTGCTTTGCAAAAGCAGGAAGCGCAAAAGAAATATGCACAAGATGTTGCTATGCATATGCATGCCTATTACTTTACTTTTTGATATAGGAAAAATCATGGCTTTATCAAAATGGGATTTGGTTGTTTGAGAGTTTTTATCAATACATCAACAGCTAATTTGGGGATGGATTATATTATTACTCTAAATATGAACATTGCAAAGGAATATTTGGTAAAATATTTTAACAGTCTAGATTTTTCAATATTAAATAATGCCTACTTTGCATGGCAAGATTTTTGTGCCAGTTTTCCCTTTCTGATAATCTTAAGGGTGTCCCGATTCCTGCGATGCTCGATATATTGTCAGACGATTTCAGTGATCTGGTCTGTTTGGACGGACATTGAAATAGAGAATATCCAACATGCTGGATTGTCTAGGCTCGATATGTGGCGATCTCCAAAGACAAATGTAGCAATATATTGAAATGTTGCTTCTTCCCAGTCAGCCATGTTTGTTTACTCTGAACTCACATTTGGCTTCAAGAAGTTTTGCTAGGTTTTCTGTCTGACATCTGAATGTTTTACAGTGAAATTGGTTCTGATGTGGTGGGTTGCTCCTGCCGTGTTGCTCGACTCCACATATGGAGGTGTCACCATAGGGGGCTGACTGTAACCTTCACTGATACGCCCGTCCTTTCAAAAATCACACAGCAATAGTTTGAATTTGACCATCTCCTGGTTTGAAGTGTTTTTATGAAACTGGCTGGAGTGTCTTCAGCCATTTCTTTGAGTTACAAAGAATTTAATTCTTTAAGGTATTTTTATACAAGTAACTCAAATATTTTATTTATGCAAAATACTATACGGCATTGTGTGGGAATATGCAACAAAGACATTTCAGTTTTTCTATAAATAATGCTTACGGCGTTAACATTATTTCCAGTTAATAAATAATTTCATTGTGAAGGAATGGCGAGCTGTCCAGGGTGTACTTCGCCTTTCTCAATCACGCTCACAATATTTATCTAAAATTACAATCCAGGTTTAATGTGGTATTAAACGTTTGCTAATATCTTGTTTTTGTTATTTTTTCTGTAACTCATTCTGAACTGTAATTACCACATTTTTAAGCTTTAATAAAACAGTCAAATTTAACGACACCATGATGACCTCGCGGTAACCATGATGTACCACCCTCTTAGATAAAACTGCAAGCCTCAGTTTTCCTCACCAATGCCACACTTTTATGGCTGTATCGCATGAAATTGATTACATCTGTATTTCACCTCACCATGGTGAGTTGGAGTGAGACGGCCAAGCCCTTTATCAAACCACTCTCTAACTGCTCCCTGTTGGCCAGGAATCAATATCAGCAAAGATTTACCAAGGAAACTAGTTGTTGACAGGAATATATGTTTATGAATTCTGTTCAGTGAATGTATACTGAAATTAATTTTTTTTATTATTATTATTTTGAATATACTTATGTCACTAGTTGTTTTTTTTATGTTACATTAATGAAATTCCTCTTTTGTTGTGAAATGATTACGTGGATCAGAAATGAAATGGTTTCCTTTTTTAAGAAGTCTCTGAGGTGAAATCACAGGGAATGAGTTGATCCTCTGGGATTCATTTAGCATACATTACACAATCAAATAAACTGTTAAGCAACTAATTTCAAAGCAAATAAAAAAAAAAATCATACTGCCTTATTAGACATCAGCAGTACTGATGTAGTTGAGTGCATTGTTTGCTGCAGCCATTTTCCTCCCACATGTTTTTCAGGTACATGGCAGAGCAACTGTGACTCATCATACTGAGCCATTTACATAAGTTAGGAAGTGACTGTAAAATATCAACAGCCATTTTAAGCAGTATTTATTTATTCATGAAAATCTTAATGCTATATTTCACATAAAGATATAAAGGTTGTATCACTATATATTTTTTAAGAAAATCTTGTTGATGATGCATAATGTTTATTATCTGATTCTCTGTGTGAAAATGTACAAGAAGCAAAGAAAAGTTCCAGAAGAGTCGCTATGTTGTGAAAGAGATGTTGCACTTCAAGTGCCGAACTCAGACATCAACACATAACACATCCATAAAAAAACAAAAGGAACCATTCCAAAATCTCCAGCTCAAAGTTGAGTACATACTGTGAATAATTACAGTTATTTATCCAGTGAGGAGTAGAAATGTGTCTGACTGCAGAAGATAGAATCTCATCGGGGGTTTTAGAAGTGATGAACCAAGTCTCTCTCCATATATATTTGCCATTGTGTGCAAGTCCATTTGTGACAAATACTGTAATGCAAAACACTGAAGCATTCAGGATACGGCGTTGGTTCTGATCAGCATTGTCTCATGGACCATGCAGAGATGGTGTTTGGAAAACCTCTATATCTGTCTACACTTTATTTTGTCAGATGCCCTAAAAAGTCACTTCAGTTTGGTGCTACACATGTGATGGAGAGAAGGGAAATTAAAATCCTCAGAATTCAGCTGCAGTCAGATGTTCTCTCCTTCATCTGCCGTGTTTGGGTGATGTTGTGGACCCAAATGATACCCGAACGTGGTACTAGAGAATCCAACTGCAGTGGCCACCGTTCAACCCCAGGAGGGCAGCACTGAGACGGCTTCAGGCAAAATATTGCAGAACTAAACAAATTTACACAAAAATGTTAAAATTTGCACAGACATATAAAGATAGAACACTTACAAGTTAATTTAGACAATTTACCTGAAAAAAAGTTGATTTGGGGTTTGTTGTACTTTAAGGTTAAAGATCATGTGCTTTATTTCATGTTAGAACTGAAATAAAGCACTAACCTGACACTTACCTTTTGATGGTTGTTTAAAGTTTCCGTCACAGCCTGAAGTTTACTAAATGTTAATTCTATCTCCAGGCCTGACAACTCTGCAGGTTGTTCTGGACATCGCAGCAATAAAGGAGTGGCATGTGACAGCCATCAATGTGGGAAACCTCAAAGATGAGAAGAAGGACGAAGCTTACCGCTCACTCTTCCAAGATCTGGAGAGCAAGAAAGAGAGGAGGGTGATCCTGGACTGCGAGCAGGACAAAGTGAAAGACATCATGGAGCAGGTGCTGCATGTTGTGCAGTTTTCTAAATGTGCTCTGTGGACAGACAAGTGTGTGCAATAGGTTTGAACAGCGCCTGGTGTAATCATGAATTGTGTAGCGATTCTTATTTATGAGTCAATACAGAAACTTTTGCATGCTGGTTCTTTGTTGCTTGCTGTTTAAGTGAATTTCGACCTTCCATTTAATTAAAATATTCCAGTAATGTGGAAATGGATTCAATAATTAAAACAAGTAGGGAAAAAACTTGAAAGCAAAGAACAATAACAACTCAATTATAGCAGAATTACCCAGTAGACCAGAAATTACATTCAGTTATAATAAACCCATTCAGAAAAACAATTCCTGATGAACTGGAACCTTCCACTGATTTAAATTAGAACCAGAATAATTATACTGATTGCATGTTTAGTCTGTAAACAAAACTTCAATTAAAGGTGATACAAATGAAGATGAACAAGGTGTTTTTTTTATTTCAATTTTTACTCACTATAAAAGGGTTTTAATGAACATTAGTGGTTGGAAACATATTTTTAGCAAATTACTGGCTGAAGTGTCTGCAGCCAGTCGCCTCTTTAGAGAATCTGTTCAGGCAAAAATTGTATTATTTTAGATGGTATTTTGCAGTCTCCAAGTGGCAGTTTTCCCTCTTTTTACTGATTCATCTATCAGTGAATATTTTATTTTTCGCCTGTGTTCAATAATTTTGTTATTTTGTTATTTTCCATTAATAGACATAGCTTAATTTCTGAACCTAGTTGTTTTGTCTTCTTCCTGCATAATGATTAGTTTGGTTATTACAACAGCTGGTGAAAATTTATTGTTAATTAAACCTTTAGAAATATTTTTACAATTAAAAATTGGTGATGGGTTGAATACTTATTTTACCTGCTGTACATCAGTATTTAGAAATATTTGTTTTTCTTTACTGTAGGTATGTAGTGTTTTATATTTGACATGATTTACATTTGTTTTTTGTGAATGAATTGTTTTATGATGAAAATTAGCCATTTAATACAGAAATAATAGTTCCATTATTTAAAAATTGTATTTTGTATTTACTGTGTTTAGTCACAATTCTCTCAAATTATCATATATAAAATCATAGTTTCTGTAATAATATGATGTGCTGAATTCTTCCATATAATATATATGTTTATAATCCCATAG
This sequence comes from Brachyrhaphis roseni, assembly GCA_903066815.1. Taxonomy (NCBI): domain Eukaryota; kingdom Metazoa; phylum Chordata; class Actinopteri; order Cyprinodontiformes; family Poeciliidae; genus Brachyrhaphis; species Brachyrhaphis roseni. Next base: position 20,040 of record CAEFZY010038252.1, read on the forward strand.
GTCATCAAAATTGGCCAGCATATTAAAGGCTATCACTACATCATTGCTAATCTGGTGAGTTTAAACATATTTATCCAGTTTGTACAATGTTCTTCTTTTATATTACCGCATAGTTTTCTAAATCAATTAGTTTCCCTACATTTAGACAACAATCCCAGAATAAATTATTTCCATTTTGCTTTCAGGGTTTTGTTGATGGAGATCTTTCCAAAATTCAGTATGGTGGAGCTAATGTGTCAGGTTTCCAGATTGTTGATTTCGAAGAACCTTTGGTCTCAAAGTTTAACCAACGATGGGAAGCACTGGAGGAGAAGGAATATCCAGGAGCAGACAGCAAAATACGGGTGAGCTTAAGCATTTGACTGTTTTATTTGATCTAATTTCATTTTTCTTTTAAAGGATTCTATTGAAATGTATTTGTTTACAAAAATTCTCATTTTTTCCTCTTTTTTTTTACATTTGAAAAGTGTTCCCTACAAATGGAACAAAGAAATAATAATGCAAAATTATTGAATAATAAAATAGCATAACAGGATCTAATAAATGTTGGCACACAGGCGAGCCAAAAAAAAATCAGCCAGTTAAAGGAAATTTCTTTTGGTTTAAGTGTTTCATAATCCCCATCCTGTGTTAAAGTATCACAGTTCCTAAAAGAAACTGTCTGGTTATTCTGTCAGGGAAAACAAGTTGACTTTGGAATTCAAAATGTGGGATCTATGTGTATTAGGGCAAAATTCAATAGTTAAATATCAAAGGGAAATGGAGTGGAAAGAATCTAGTTTACACAAAAATGATAATGCAGGGAACAAAACTGCAAACTTAAGTTTTATCATTTGTCATTTCTCCACTACTTTTAACCAGTTCTGCCCCAGTCTGTCCTGCTTACCGGTCAAGTCTCCCAATTTGGCTGGGAAACTGCTGTATTTTACGACATGCTCCCGTATTTGTATTTTCTCATAATTTTTCCATACAATAGTAACTACATCTCTGATTACCTTGATGAGACACTCTGAGCTGCAGTAGAACCGTTAACCTTGACAATGGAGAAGCGGTTATTGTTAAAATCACATTCTATTTTAGTCTGTATGCTTTGTTGCAAACCAAACTATTCCAGCACAGAAACAGATTTTATTTTATTAATATATCGATGTTCTGCATGGTGACTCAGTTGCACTGTGGTCCTACATGCATGGCTTCTTTTTCGGTTCTCCAGCTTTCTCCTACAATTCAGCCTTTGCAAAATGACAAAGATCAATTGTTTTCTCTAAATTACCTGTAGGAGTGAGGGTCTGCATGGCTGAATCTCTGTGTTGTCCTGTGATGGACTGGTGACCTTTCCAGGGTTTCTGGCCCATTGACTGCAGGAGATGTAGCTTAGAATTCGAATCAGGTTTACTTAGAATTTGTGGGCTGTCTGTTAGTTTAATGTTGGCCTGGGAGTTCTAAACATTTAGCAAAGAAATCTATAATCATGTCCTATTTTTTCCGTTTTAGTACACATCAGCGCTGACCTACGATGCTGTTCAGGTGATGACAGAAGCCTTCAGATACCTTCACAAACAGCGCGTTGACTTCACAAGGAGGGCCAACACAGGGGACTGTCTGGCTAATCCAGCTGTGCCGTGGGCTCAGGGAGTGGAAATTGAGCGAGCGCTTAAACAGGTAACTGTCCTCCTACAGGTTCCTGCCATAACTTGAACAAAATTAAAATGTATTCTGAAATGACACCAATCATTTTGGATGCTTTGGATTATTTTCTAAATTAATGATTTACATTTGCAGATCATTTGTTTCCTGTATTCAGTTGATGTTGCCAATTAGCTCTCATACATGCACCTTCCAATCAGAGTTCAGAGTTAGTAATAATGACCTTGCGTACTTGCACATTTCCGATAAATGGCAGTAAACAATGGAAAACTAAAACGTTGTAAGAGCTATTTTGAATAGTATTTACTGTTTACCAGTCAGATACGTACAAGCAGGACACTCCAGAATATACACCCAAATGTCAGCTATAAATGAAATCCTCTTGCAATTTTTGTTGAAAATTGCTTACTCACTGACTGAAAATCACTGACTCAGTACTTCAATACACATACAAGCACTGCCTGCAGCTGTGACCATAGTCTTGTTAAAAAGGAAGTACACTCTCTGTCAGTTTGATGGTCGTTTACATATAAGCCATGTGTGCTTATTTATATCTAACTTCAACTGTGTGTTAAACCCAATATTTCCAAAATGTGTAGAACTTTAGAACCTGAAGAGAGTCCTACCTTCGTTACACATATACAGATATACACAAACTAAGACCTCCATAAGACGTTTGTGTATAAAACCAAAAAACAGCAAATTTTGGTTTTTAGGTGGTCCCAAAATTCCCTTTTTTGATTCACAACAGAGTTGCACATTTACACCTCCACAAATAATCTGGACTTTCTAATCAAATAAACCAGACAGAGTTCGATTAAGCAAGGCTGGTGTGAATGCACAGTGGTAAGGGGGAGAATTACTTTTTCTCAGCGTTTCAGTATTTATCTTGGTGATGAATCCTTTACATTTCAATGTGTCAGTTACGTACACCAACTCTTAAACTAATCAGTTGATTAGTGTGAATACGTCCATCAATGACCACACCCTGACACATGTAGGAATCAATCTACCATCAGAAGTGTCTTTTCTAAATACTCTGCCCATTTCTGAATGGGCAGAGCATGACAGAGAGAGAATCCCAACAAGAGGCATAGTATTATTCATCTCATGCTCTGTGATGCCAAAATGCATTCACAACAAGGCTCACCAGTTAAGCTCGTGAGGACCTGTTGCCGTGGTAACAGGAGCTCTCCCTTAGAAAATGCACCCAAAAAAGCTGAAATTATTCCAAAGACAAAGAGATTGATCAAAGACTGAGGTTTTTAGCTTGCATTATTCATGTGTGTTTACTGAGAATAATCCTTTGTTTGGATATTTCCTTGAAATAAAGCATTCTGCTGAAAAAATTACATAAAATAGGTTTGATAGATAAAGTAGTGCCAATATGTCTTCTTTTCTCTGACATGTTTTCTATTTTCTGGCATTAATAACATGCCAAACTCTGCAGATTCAAAAGAAAACTGATTAATCAAATAACATGGGGAACAAAAGTCATCTGAAGATACATTTACTGTCTAAATGGGGATAAGTGCTCTGAAGGCATATTTCTGAAGTCTTTGAATGTTTAATTAGGCTGATCTTTCAATTAAAATATTGATCTAAACTTCACTTTACCTAATTGTGATGTACTCTTTCCACTATTATTTTCTAAACTCCTCTTAATGTCATTGACATCTTTATAGTATATTTTTAAAATTAGATTTCTCTTCCTCATTATTGATCAGATATTTTTCTTTGTCATCCTTTTTTCTCTTCAGAGAAGCAACACCTGGCCCAGTATTTCTGTTTAGCCATGACACCTTCCTGAAGGTGGCAGAGCCGTTGCTCTCAATAATCCCATGTTATATATTTTTTTTTCATAAATTGTTCCACCTAACCATCATGATCAATAACTCTGGATTGGCAAGCTCAAATCAAAGTCTTTCCCATCTTTAACATGGACATTTAAAGATCATTTTGAAGTTTGGATACATATTTAAAAGCAGCTAAAGATGACCAGTGCAAAAAAACCTAAAGGTTTAACTTTATGTCCGCCAGGTGAACGTGGACGGCCTTTCTGGAAATATTCAGTTTGATCAACATGGCAAGAGACTCAATTACACAGTGGGTGTGATGGAATTAACAGATAATGGTCCTGTGAAGGTAAATGTCTAAAATGTCCTGATAACAAGATTCAAAGGTTTGCAAGAACTGCTTCTATTTGCTGCTTGTGTTATGGGTTTATTTTTCTGTCTTTGTATTTTTTTGCCTGGTGTACTAACTGAATATGTATACAATGAACGCATAAAGCCAAACAAAAATATATCTTATAAAATGTCAGATTTTTGTGTCCCTATATTCTGTGTATGATGCAACAAAAATACTTCTATTTGATTAAAAAGATCAATAAAAAAACTTTTTTGCTATAACTTTAGCGATTATTGGTATGGTAATTCCCTGTCGTGTACTTCTCTTTAAATCTGCATTGTAGCTCATAAACATTCTGCTTTTTTCTCCCTGTAGATTGGGTTCTGGAATGAAAACAACAAAATGGTTGTGACCAAAAAAGATATCTCTAGCAACGACACAATCGGGGGAAACAAAACAGTTGTTGTCACCACCATTTTGGTAATTCTTAAGATGATTTAATTTTTATTTACATTTTTATTTTTTCTATTATCTGTTTACATTTTCTTTTTCAATGCAAAAGTACTTGTAAAACAGCACTAAATGACTGACACCAAAAAACACTGAAAGTGACCTTAAAACAACAAAGAACACATATTAGGAAAGAAATATGTTGAAATTTGAGCATAGAAATTTGAAAAATGTAAAGACAACTGACCAAAAGTATCACAACAGTTAGACAACACATAGACTTTGACAAATGTTTTACGATGCGTTTATAACTGATGCTGCAGAGGAGCATTTAATTTGTGCCAGGAGGCCAGCTGATGAACATTAAACCTGGGGCAAATATGTTTGAAGCCATTTCCCTCATTGTAATTAAGCCTTGTTCTCCTCCTTCAGGAAGCTCCGTATGTTATGCTGAAAAAGAACGCCGACCAGTTTGTGGACAACGAGCGCTACGAGGGTTACTGTGTTGATCTGGCTGCAGAGATAGCCAAACACTGTGGCTTCAAGTATGAGCTGAGAATCGTGGGTGATGGAAAGTATGGAGCCAGAGATGCAGAAACCAAAATCTGGAATGGAATGGTTGGAGAGTTGGTGTATGGTGTAAGTTATATATCCTGACTGCATGGCCTTAATAAGTGTTAATAAATACCTTGTAACCCGTATTTTACTACTTCACCCAATCCCTATAAAAATGGTTATATACAAATAATATTTGAAGGTGTGTTTTTAAAAGTTAGTGGTTTTCAGCAAGAGTTCAAAAAGGTTTCAACACCATGATAAGATTCACTGAAGATGTTTTATTCTTCTGGTTTGACAGAAAGCAGATATCGCAGTGGCGCCTTTGACCATAACATTGGTGCGAGAGGAAGTGATTGACTTTTCTAAGCCTTTTATGTCTCTGGGAATCTCCATCATGATCAAGAAACCTCAGAAATCCAAACCTGGAGTGTTTTCTTTCTTGGACCCTCTGGCCTATGAGATCTGGATGTGCATCGTTTTTGCTTACATCGGCGTCAGCGTGGTGCTGTTTCTCGTCAGCCGCTTCAGCCCCTACGAGTGGCACACTGAGGAGTACGAAGACGGCCAGATCCAGACCAATGAGTCGACTAACGAGTTTGGCATATTTAACAGCCTGTGGTTCTCACTTGGAGCCTTCATGAGACAAGGATGTGACATCTCTCCCAGGTAGGTTGATAAATAATCAGTCTGCTAATTGCTGAACACAAGAATGAACTGGAATTAAATTATACATTTACATTTTCTTTCTAACTTTTTCTCATTGTTTTTTGCTTTTCTCATAAGTCTTTTCTTCTTTCTGCTTTGACTAATTTTGCTAACATTTTACTGCAAAACATTACAAATTTTGCAGTAAGTCTGTAATGTGATTGAAGGAGTTACGTAAGAAATCTCCAACATTTATTAATGTTGGCACTTTACAATGTCCAGCTGAAAAACAATTATAATAATTTGGTTTGGTAATTATCTACAGGAAAAAGACCTCTACATTTCATGCCAACTATTGATTTAGTTAAAATACATTTCTATCAGTATTGATAAAATTGAACTAGAGCTCTTTTGGGCTCAGCAGCATGCTGTGTCCTAACAATATGCTTATGTTGGCAGAACCTCAACAATGGTTTAATTATTTTAGTGCTTTCTCTGAGTTTAAGGTTTTCAAGTAAAGCCCAAAGACTAAAACTTTATCAATGCCTTTATCAAATTTTTAAAATTTTTCTTACATCTGCTAAACAAACACACAAAAAAACTAATACATAAACTAAATGTATAGAATGCACACTAAATTTATTTATAGTTTTATGTCCTTCACAGAATACATTCAGTTTTTTCAGCCTGTTATTTATTGGATGACATAAGTTTAATTTGCTAAAATTAGCTAGTTAATTAATTGATCATCTGCTTCACTTTTCAGCCTGTATTTTGTTGCATTGCAGATCGGATATGCCACTTGGAGCGTACCGACTGGATTTTTAAAACAGCATTTACTCATAAGGACAATGCATGGAAGATACATAGTATCACACTACACAATCCATAGTGACAGCCCAGATTTGTTCTTTTCCCGATGCATAAAAAAACCTCCCACTCATCAATTAAAATGTAGAACTTGGAACAATTACAGCATTAGCAAATGCATTACTTCTGTGTCTTAGCAGCCAAAGTAATGACTCATATATTGTACAAATAAATGGTCCTTTATATATGCTTTGTGTGAGAACCCTGTGGGTAAAAGCTCTTATTTGTGTGCCATAATTTCTAACCTAGCAGCTGAAGAAAACAAACACATTCAAGATGCGTTTCTGCTCACTCCCCAGTTCAGGGGAATATTTACAATAAGTGTAGAGTTTGTGTAACAGAGTCAATGTTTCTAAAGAAACTGTCTAATTTACTGCTTTTACAGGAACTAGTTCAGTATGAATTTGAACATAGATGAATTGAAAGCCTGTGAGAGTTGAGACGAATGCTGAGCAGTGAGGTTGGAGCTCCAGAGATGAATCAGCCGATGAGTTGACATACCCTTTACTTCACACACTGATGATGTGAAGGGTGTCAACATGACTCCAGATCAATGTTGCATGTTTCCCAACAATTGTGTTGCCGAATTAGAACATGTAGTTCAACTGCTTAAACTTTTGAACTTTGGCCATGTTTTATTTGTCACAAGTGCCATATTTACAAGAGAGACAGAAACTTTTTATTGCCACTTAGATTGTTGTCTTACTTAAACTTTGGGGGGGGATGCTAAATTGTACATAACTTGTTAATGATCAAAAACATTAACAAGCTTTTTAAAAAAATATTTTTTAAAAAGCTTGACAGTTGTTTGAAGGTCAAGTAGCTTAATGTCAATAAGATCTTGCTGACAGTGGTTGTTAGAGGATAAATCCTTTAGTTTATTTTTGTTTTCTTTCCCGCTGTAGATCCCTGTCTGGGCGAATTGTTGGTGGCGTCTGGTGGTTCTTTACTCTAATCATCATCTCCTCCTACACGGCTAACCTGGCTGCCTTTCTGACTGTGGAGAGAATGGTTTCTCCCATTGAAAGTGCGGAGGATCTGGCCAAACAGACGGAGATAGCATATGGGACTCTGGACTCTGGCTCCACTAAAGAGTTTTTTAGGGTAGGAGATTCTCAGCTTTTTCCTTTGTCTGTTGCCATGGAAACCACTACTTTTAGC
>CAEFZY010038252.1:32500-63213 GCA_903066815.1 Brachyrhaphis roseni
GGACTCGGTTTGGCCATGCTGGTGGCCTTGATTGAGTTCTGTTACAAGTCCCGAGCCGAGGCGAAACGAATGAAGGTGGCAAAGAATGCACAGAATATTAATCCAACTTCCTCGCAGAATTCACAGAATTTTGCAACTTATAAGGAAGGTTACAACGTATATGGGATCGAAAGTGTAAAAATTTAGGGGGTAGGGATTGAGGTTTTCATAAATTCCCCCCAAATGCACGCTTTTTTGGCTCCATCCGTTCCATCCTTCAGTGTTAGTGAGTGAAGAGGTTGGCCAACGGATCGTATGTACTGGTGATTTATGATTTTAATGAGAGAAAGCGATACTCCCCCTTTTTTACAAGCATAAGAATTGTGTTTGTTAATTTATGTTCTCTACCTCTTTGAAACCATTTTCATGTATGACTGTTGATGGCCATGCTTGTTAATACCTCTGTCCTAGTAACGTACTTCAACAATAATGCTTGCAATGACCATGCAGAAACCTTTGCATGATCATTTGCATCTTGCATTGTGTTAATCACAGACCTCACGTTAAGTTCTCATCTACATTCTCATATTTGTGTATCTATAATCTCTTAAGCATTTTGATGTGGTCAGACGCATCCGTCTAACATGTTGCTTTCTTGTTTGTGTATGGATCCGTGTGTGTGTGCGTGTGTGTGATGATTGTGCTGGTTTGTGTCTGGATGTGCATGTGGCTTCTGTGCTTTTGTAGGTGACCTTTGGGGATGCCATGAGGAATAAAGCGAGACTTTCCGTTACAGGGAGTACTGGGGAGAATGGTCGGGTGATGACTCCAGAGTTTCCCAAAGCTGTCCACGCTGTCCCGTATGTGAGACCTGACATGGGACTAAACGTCAGCCTGACAGATCTATCCTGATCACTGAGAAACTCCTGAGTGCCTTACAACGGTTTTAATAGAGTGATTTTTTTTTTCCTTTCGTCCCTCGTTTCTGTTTTGGCACTTTTTTTTTTATTTGTCTTGTGAAAAAGTAAAGGTATGAGAGAGATTTCTCTTTCTCCACACAAAGACTTTTACTGTTGCTCTCTATCTACATTTTCCATAAAATAGCTTCCCTCAAAGGGTGGAATTTTACTCGAAATATAAACAGTTGGCTTTTGTTTTCTAAACTTGTGGTATCATGCTTTCCTACCTGCTTGAACTGGACTGAGAAAGAAGCAAGGGCTTGATTCACGGCTGCAGTTTCTCCTGGGTGTCAGCGATTCAGTCAGCCCTGCTGTATTTGTGTGCCTGAATAGTGCAAGTGGGTGTGTGTGGGTGTGGGTGTGTGTGTGTGTGTGCGTCTGTGAGAGAGAGGGAGGGGTCAATTTATTGATTACAACTGTTTCTGTAGCCCCTACCGCCAAACTGGATTTTCAAGCACACTTGATATCACCTCCATTAAGATGTGAAATAGATTTTTTTTTTGTAAGAAAATTTGCAGAGAAAAAAAATGTACAAAAAAATATTTTTATGTATTTTCACAGAATAGCTTTTAAATAAACTTGCGTACATACTGGTTGGATATGAACGACTTAACGTGAGAGTTCAGATAGAAAGTACTAAACAGCTTCTAGTTCCATATTTTGAAAGCCAAAAACATTGCATAAGAGAGTGAGATCTTAAAGTCATGTAATTAATTCTTAATAAAACCTTTCCTGTATATTTTATTCTTTAACATTAGGTGTTGATATGATCTATATGTCAATGCTTGACATTTGGAAATAATCCTTCTTAGCTTTTTATTGTTGGAGTTGTTGCAGCAATTTTCTTTTGTTCTTTTGTCTCTGTTGGCTTCAGTGCTTTTGCTGTTTGTAATTTTTCTGACGAGGACCAGAGTTCCTGCTCTGTTTTCAAGAAGAAACATAATCTGTTTACATGCCATGAATGGAAAACAATGAACAGGATGATACGGTATTATAGTATAACATTCAGAAGTGACATCAAGAGGAGGCATCCACTTTCATATGGCTTTGGTGAAGGTCCAAAATGCCAAATAAGTAAGAGTGCCAAATTCTAGTGCCAGTAGGTATAACTATAGTCTTACTATAATGAATAACTGTCATCTCAGTGAATGTAAATGACTGATACATTCTGTAACTTTTGTATCTAGGTGTACAGTTGGTGGCAATGACAGTGCTAATAACAGCCTTTTTGCTTTGTTTTTCCGGCTCCATAGTTTTTGCATTGATCTGACAATAAAGTAGCACCGGTTGCATGTCGTTGCCACATTATACTACATACGTTTATTTCATTAATGCCATTTGTTTTCATTTTGTTGTTGAGACTGTGAGGTTACCTATTTGAAATTGGAAATATAATGTGAGACATATACATATATAAATATTAATATACACACAATATATATATATATACATAAATCATATATTTTATATATAAAGTTGAAATATTTAAAAGCTGTATCGCGTTACAAAAGCTACTTTGCTTCTGTTAAGTACTACATTTATTTGTCAGCATTCTGAAAATGCTTTTAAATTATTTTCATTTCTGTTTTGCACTGTTTTCTAAAATGAGGACATTTGTCTTCAATTCCCTGTCAAAACTCAACCTAATCTGTATTATTTTCAATGTTTCTTCAATTCAACATTAGAAACAAACCATAGTTGCTAATCAGTTCCATTACATATTCAGGCTTAACACTGACATTTTGTATATGGAATGTGTGCTAACTTCATTATTTTTTGAAACTATTTCTAAATAAAAGCTACTGATTTCTTGTTATTCTGTGTATCATTCATTAAGGTTGGTGTTATTTACCCTGCAGAGTTTTTCAGCAACATGGATCCATGTTTATTCAGTCCGTTAAGCGATCAGATCCATCGTCTACATACTCTCAGGTTCACGGGGGTCATTGTGCGAGAGGCGGGACACACATGACACAAGATGCTAATTTTGCTTGGTGGATGTCGAAGCACTGATTTCAGATAGTGCATGTTTTGTGAATCTTCACAATTGCTTTACAATCCTTTCAAGACTGCAGTCATCTCTGTTCCTCAAGCAAACTTCCTTTCACTAACCTTCCCTTAATATGCTTGGAAGCAGCACTCTGAACGACTAGCTTCCTCAGCATTTACCTGCTGTGGCTTGTAATCACCAGTCTTCTTCTGATTGTGTGTTTGAAAACTGTATTACTCTTATGCACTATTTATTTTTATGAATTTTGGGTTTTCATTAGTCATCAGTCAAAATCTTGAATGCTACCATAAACACACTTGAATTCTATTCCTGTATGTGGAGAGAGTCGAAAAACACCAGTTCACCTTTTTGAATTTAAATACTGCAATACATTTTTTGTGGCACAGATGTGGATAATCTGAAAAGACAATTATGTCAAAGATAATCTTACATTGCTGTCATTTGTTTTGTAAAATTTCAAATAGAAAACTTAAGAGTGTCTCATTTAGTGGATCTTATTGCCAAACAGAAGAGAGTAAAGAGAAATTTAATGAGAGGTCATTTTATTACACCAATAGAGCATTCATTTTTAGATTACCCATAAATAAAATAACACAATACCAGTGTCAAATAAACTGTAGTAGCCATTAGTATATGCAGCAAACCCTACAGTTTTATGCTTCTAAACATAAAAACAAGGGCAGGAATATGTACATTATATTCCTTATCAGATAAGGAATATAATGTACATATTCCTTATGTAATAAGGAATATAATAATCATTTCTTATTATAGTTGGTGTCTCTTGGTTTTCCTTGATGCCAATTCTCACTGCCTGCTGGGAAAACCAAGAGTGGGAACCGGCCGCAGGGAAAACATTTCACATCTTTAAAATAAAGATCTGGAAACAGCGTACCAGCCACGTGTAAACCTCTTCAGCCAGAGAAACTCATCTGGATTCATTAGCCAATCTCACATCACCATACCAGGCAATGATGAAAAAGATTTACACCTTTATGTAAAGTTAAATCTCATAAAATATTAAAAGCTGCCATTTGTACTTCTGTCTTGCATTATTTTAAAGCTACAAAAATTCAAATTAACACAGAATTTTCAAGAAAAAAATTATTTTTAATGTTTGCTCCTGTCAACCTGTTAGATTGAATCATTCCTTATTATAGTTGGTGCATGTTTAGGAGGAAACTTCCAGACTTCAATTTATTGATCTTTAGGTTTAAAACACATCACATTTAGACATTTGGAGATGGTAAAGATCCTTGAGCTACTTGTGTGGCTACTTGTGTCAGACAGGCTGGTATTTCAGAAACTGCTGTTGTCACACACAACCATTACTCAGCTCTAAAGAGAACAGTCCAAAAAAAGTAAATATCTACCACAGAAGAACAGAATAGAGGGTGTTAGCAGCATCTTGTTGTGGGAATATCTTCCTTTAGGAATGAGAGTGAAGCTGGTTACATAAAAAGGAACGCCTATTTTGATTTAGAAACGTGTACTAGCCAGATTAAATTAATAATGTTGAGATGACTTTTAAAGAAAAACTGCATTCAACCTTGAAATCTGCCACCACAAAAAAAATGCAAGGCAATGATGAAAAAAACATCCTGGAAAGATAAATGCATACATGTTTTTCTTAGCAGAGAATACAGTGACGAAGCATGTCTTATGCAGAAATGTTACAAGTCTAGAAAACATTCTTGCTTCCCAGGTCGCTTCATCTCTGCTCCAGGTACACATGCTGCTTTAAATGCTTGAGCACAAGAGCTGTGGCTCACCATCTGGTGCTGAGTTGGATCAGATGGCTTGGCAACTGGTCACATCTGGTCATCAACATTTTTATCTGCATTTTGCCCTAAAGACAAATTTTGAGATTTTTATATCTCTCAGCCATTTAATGTTGTTCTTTTCATGCCTTATATTTACATTTCCTTGCAAGAAATTGGAGAAATCCTAAGCTTTGTTGTAATTTCCAATGTTTAAAGACATTTTATATCCAAAAGGTTTAGTCTAACTGGAAACGAATAATAAACTGGTAAAATAAAACCAATAAATCAAATATTATGCCTGCAATTATGATAAAATAAGTTTTTATTCTCTTATTATAAGCACCGTTCTGATGCTTGACTTTTACCAAATAAGGAGTGACATTAATTATTTTTGCTCAAAGCATCTTTTTGCATTTTTTCTATGAAACAAGAAATCTTTAAAGGTTAGGGATGTCTCATGGATATACTGCAAACAAATTGCTCTTTTATCAGTAAGTCTGGCTTTCTTTGTCATTCAGAGATTTCTCTTTTCTTATTATAACAAATTATATCACAAATAGTGTTGTGCTTTTGTTTAGCTAAGCTGTGACATTTTTTTATTTGTATAACTGATGTAATTTTTCAGATAAATAGAATAATTTCACCAAATCAACCTCATCATCTGTGTATAGTCAAGTATCTCATGGGATATTAGTTCATCCAATCAGAGCGCAGAGTGATGTTGTGTAAAATTAATCTTCATCCATGAGAACAATCAGACAGCAGGGAACCAGCTCATTCTCCCTCACTTCCCAACGCTACACTGCTAATCAGCGATGGTTGTTCTGATGCTATCCTCACTGGACTGAAGCTAATGATGACAGAAGGTAAACAGAGAATGGCCTGGATCTGCCGCCTCATATGGATGTCATCAATAGTGCAGCTGGGACGACGGAAAGGCTATTTTTGTTAAGCATGCTAAGTTTAAATAGTTTCAGGAAAACAAAAATAAATCCTTGGCGGTTTTGTGACACAGCTTAATTCTCAATGTTTACATTTCAACCATTTGAAGATTTTTCAGAAATGCTTGAAAAAAGAAAAGTACTGAGAAAGATCTGCTTGTTTGGTGGCCAGAAAACTTCACCTTTAATAATTGAAATTAATACAATTCTTTGTTTCAACAAGTCATGCATTAACACAATACTTATCCTGGCCTTTCCTCAATCAATCCTGTTTTTTCCTCCTCATCTACAACCAGTCTGCCATTTTTAACCAACCCACCTGTTGGCATGTCTGCTGTGCATAAAGTGGTGGTCTTTCTCAGTTCTTTGTCAGATCTTCCACTTCCTTTACCGAACACATCAGGTTGCTTGAATTAGTTTTGTTGTTAGTAAAAACTTGTCTTCATTGAGCTGCCAGAGAAAGATAAACTGTTCTTGGAAATGTAACTAAATCATCCAGGACTTTCTTAAAGAGCAGGTATTGGATTTAAAATTAGGTTCTATAAAAGATTGTAAGTGGTTAATATCTTACCCATAGACAATAATTTTATTGGCACCCTAAAGGCAGTGGGAAAATCATTAAAAATAATTTTCACTTCTAATATTTAGTTTTGCTTTTTATCCTGCTTTATGTATTTATCAGGCAGATTCTTTGACTAGAAAATATTTATGTTGCATTCTCAGTTTATATATGCTTACAATAGGACGTTTAGAGTCATGATGGTTTTGACTTTCTGTTCTTTTAGTGAACTATAAGGCTGTTTTTACAGCTAAGGTGTTTAATCTGTTCTAAGCAAACTCTTGCTGTGGTTTGTTTGTGCACATGTGAATAAGGAAATTGGACTAGACCACCTGCAAAAATAATTGCACTAAGTCCTTTTTAAGGAGTTGTTAAAGTGGTTCCTTTATGGTACAAGTGTGATCCAACCTGTCCAACAGCATTATGTTAAAAACCTCAGTCGATGGCTGTCAAAGCCAAAAACACATTGCATTGTGGGATGCTGTAAAGTAAACAAACTTCAGAAATCAGCTAAAAATTATCATAAGAATGCTCGAGTCAATATGCTGGTTAATAATTATAAATTTTAGTGAGGTTGAACACTGATGGTCCTATAGATCTTCCACTACCTTATAGTGAAGAAAAGTTGGTTTTATGTATAACAGTCAATGCAGAATCACCACAACATACAATATATAATATGTTTTTGACGAAACATTATTTTGCTTTTGTGAATAAACATTGATCATGTTTTGCCTGTGTCATGATTCTTTTGATTTTGGACTTTGACTAATCTCACATTAGGATAGAAACTGATGTGAAACTTAATTTGAGAGTACAACAAAACATGCAATAGATAACAAAGTGCTGTAATTTTACATGACAATTAGTTTTTCCAATATGTCGGTGTCTGCTTTAAATAAGTGCTACAAAAGGAATTCTGCCATGTTACCCATTGCCAGGTTTGTTGTTAAGTGCCATCAATGTGTAATATATTATCAACATGGTTGGAGTCTACCTCCTAAAATCAATGACATTTCCAATGTTGATGCAACATTTTCAATTAATTTCTCCTCTTTTCAAGCACATCTAACAATAGGACGCCTCATTAGTGTTTACTCCTTACATTTGTCAGTCGCTCTAGCAGGACGGAAGGCAATTCCTTTACAAGACATGTTCTAATCACCGCAGTTGGTGAGTCTGAGCAGCTGCCAAAGCAACACATTTCCCAGCCAGCCTAGGTGGTGGGTGGTGTAATATGCTGTAAAACAGTTATCCTCTGGCTGGGTTGTCATGGCAACAGTGTTAGCTGGGTTTCTCATGTTCCAGTACAGCATGTGATCTCTGTAGCTGCATGTTGGTGCAAAAAAAGTGGGGGGAGGGGTTGTTTCTCCATGCTTACCACCATTTTAAGTCACCCATGAGAACATAGGAAACAGCCGTCGAGTGTTCAATCAGCGGGGTGACTTTCGAGTGGATTGTTCAACCAACTGCAATTTGACTGACAGTGAGGCGTGCCTCAATAGAGTCGAGATCTTCTGTGCTGAACAAGGTTAGATAAATCCACGTAGTGACAGATAATAGCTGCTTTTGTTGTCGTTTTCCCCTCGCCTCAAGCAGGTCTGCAAGAAGCTTTGAGGCGCCGCTTCTTTCTCAAATGTCACGGATGCACAGTTGCAGCTGGGTGGAAATTCTGTGACATTCAGACTGAAGAAAAGATTTCTGCTTGCTACTGTGGTGACAGGCACAGCTCTATATGTGTTTCAATCAATATGTAGACCATCAATTTTCTTTGACTAACAAGGTAAAAAGCAGTTAGAATCAAACTCCTATCTCATTTCTTGCAGTATATCAGTTGAAAATGTTTTCCTATCCCCTTCAATTAGTTGAATTGTTCATGCTCACTTTAATGCCAGAGCTGACTGAGCAATAAAGTAATGGTCTGTCTGCAATGACACAGTGATGGAAGTAAAGAACAAAGCCATTTTCAGTCACTTTCTAGGAGCACTCAGGGTGATGAAACAGAGACATTTCAAGATGGACCTGTAAAAAACTTCATGTAGACAATATAGTACTATAAGCAGCATGAACGAAAAAAGATGTATGACATCCAATAACATGAAAATTATAGAATAACCAAAACTTGTGTATTAATGCAGCAATTCAAAATTAGACATCAGCAAGAATTTAAATCACTTATTTTTTAGTGGGTAGGAAAATTATTTACTCTGAGTGAGAAACGTAGGACTTCCAGATTCTACTACAATTCATCAAATAGCACAGCATTGAGTAAAATTTAGATTATTTTTCTTTTATTTATTTATTTCAAAAATGAAGTGCTTTGAATGTTCAGTAGAGGCCCAGTCAAAGTCTCAACTAAAATCTGATAATCTGTCAAGAGTTAAAAATTAAGGTGATTGCAGAGAGGCCTTTAAAACGTCAAAGACTTGCAGCTGACTGCAAAATATTCTTCATCAAAAATGTCAATGAAGTGCAGAAGTTGAAAAATCCCAACAAAGGTTTTCTTATTATTACTGACCATGGTGCACAGTTTTTAAAATGCTTTTTTTTCCCTTCATTACAATGCAAATAAAAATAGGAACACTATTTTCAGTTTAAATATTATGAGACCACAGAACATGTGTCCAGCAGGAAGGTCTTTGTCCCTGAGTGAATCTACAAACTGTAATGTGTATTTGTGTGTTATTTTTTAAGTTATGGCTTCTTCTCCTCTGAGTCTCCCTTCAGCTGATAGTTAATATTACTAACTCTTACCAGCGTCAGTGTTTGTAAAGTTGTTTGCTTTTCGTTTGAAACGTTCACTTTTGTTCTGAAACTCATTCACTCCTGGGACTTACAACCCATCTCCTTAGTGTACGATGGCCTGACATTACTACATTACTATGCTGTTTATAGTTATAATTGTTTAAAACAGTGGAGCATGGCAGTGGAAATTGATTGGCAGAGGTCCACAATTATCTTCCTGATAACTTGCCTGATTTATTTAGATTTTTTTTATCATGTCACTAGGAAACAGTATGTCTGAAGTACTGTCTTAAAAATCCACGCACAACAGTTTGGGTTTTCCCAAACTCATTTAAAACATAGTAAATGTAATGTATGTTAACTTCTGAATTTGGAAAAGTAATTTAAAAAAGCTCAGAGTTGTATCTGGTTTGGGGCATCTGGCTATTACGAGTGTATTCAGCTGATCCCCAACAAACAAAAGAATATTCTCCAAACAAAAGTCATTAATTCTCTACTTTTCTCTCATAACATTGTTACAATGTGTGGTTTAATACCACCAGCAGCCTTGACTCTAAAATTAATTTTAATATGCTTGCCATGGGCTACATGTCCCAGATTTAGACGTAGTACCGTGATTGCTTCGAGACTTAACTAATTTACATTTAAATTCCTAAATTCTTCTTATTGAATAACCAAGTCTGCACATTTAGCTACTTGGCTAACATTGTTACCCAAAGTCATCCAGAGCTGGAAAGCTGGGAGAGCAGGGAATGGAACCAATGACCTTCCAGATCAGGAATGAATTGTTCTACCGCCGTCTGAGCAAGAAACATCCCCACAGGCAAACAGCTGAGCCCTGAACGCAACACCGTGTCAATATTACCATCATCCTCAATCACCACATCCAACAATCTGAAGATAAAAACATCGCAAAATATTAACAAAATCCATTCCTACTTTACAGCAGAAGGAATAATACATTATGTTCTTCACTCATGGTTATATTTAACATACTTTCTGCACTTTTAAAATTTTCCTTATGTTCAAATGGTAAATAAAATCCTTAAAAGAAGAGTAAACAGCCGAAAACATACTCGTCTCTGCTCCTAATTTAGCTAAATGTCACCATAAGTTGATGAGCTATAAATAAGTCATCACTGATGCTTCCAACTTGGAAAAAAAAAAAAAATCAGAGCTCTGACGGGAAACAGGTAAACAACACTACAGCTCGTCTGATGAAAGGAAATATTATGCAGCAGCTGTTTAGGGAGTGGCACAGTGAGCTGCCATCTGTATGAACATGTCCTAGGCTGTGAAAGGCAAACCTTTAATTTTTCAAATCATTGTTATGAACTGTGCTTTCTATGGCTAAAGCAAGACGTCTGAGTTTAACCAACTCTGCTTACCTGTTAGACATTTTATTGTATCTCCATGTAACACTGAATTTGATACAATTAAAATAATACCAAAGGTTTGGGACAGAAATCTGAGATGGGAACAAATTGGACTGCCAATTTTCTCAGGTTCAGTTCTCTTCCAGAGAGAAACCGCCTGCTTCTGAATGTCTCACCTGATCTGTCAGTACTTTAGGTAAATTGCAAGACCAACGATGCAGATCATATTACAACAGTCCATGTTATAATAATGAAATGAAGAGATAAAAAACACCCACGTATCAGTGATTCCACATGTACATTTTGAGTGATGCAAAGGCAAAAAAACTATACTAGCAATACAAATTTTGAAATAAACGCTTTCTGGGGCATATCTAAAACATTTTAGGTATTTGTGAGCACTAGAGTAATTAACTTTGCACAGCAATAAGCATGAGCGGTTCTAGAAATGGGCCATCAGGGCCCCTGTAAAACCAGTCCTGGCCCCTTTTATGGCCTAATAAATCAATTTCCTTCTAATAATATGTGCCGGCACAGATGCATTCACAGTTTTACATTTAATTTAAATTGAAGGTTTTGGCCTTTTTGCTTTACCTGTAGTGAAACAGAATGTCAGTTTTCATCTACTAGATCAGGGATCCAAAACCTGCAGCTCTGGAGCCGCAAGTAGCTCTTTGGCTCACTTACTATATTAAACAGTGAAATATTGCCCTATTTTTATTCTCATTCTTCTGTGCCCTCATGAAAAAAAAAAACACTGCCCCATACTGGCCCATGCTGACCCCATACTGGCTTTTGCTGACCCCATACTGGCTTTTGCTGACCCCATATTTTGAATTCTGTTTAGTCAGAGACAGCTAATGCATGATTTCTCTTGAACATTTTTTATTAAAACTTTTGCTTTATTTACTACATTTTTCTCTTTCTGCTTTTCAACAATTTTTCAAATATAAGATGCTTTTTGCCACAGAAACTAAGACAAAAGAAAAAATGTCAGCAGAGATACAGAAAGTTTGACACTTTTTCCATGGATGGTTGGCCAGTTACAATGTAACTCAGTGGGATCCCAACTTTGTTTTTACCCTCAAAGCACCTCCTCAGTGGGACAGCCATTGATTTTTCCCTCAGGACAATCAAATTCATTCAGCCCTGATGTGTTCTCAGTGGAGTTTCAGAGCACGTAAGTGAAGCAGCTTGATTCAGTTCAGATTAACTATCTTGTATCAAATTTGCTACCTGAAAGTCTAAATGAGAAAAATATTTTAAAAAATGTGATCAGGCCTTAGAAGGAGAGCATTTGAGAAATCAATCAAAACAATCTGTAAAGTAATAATAATAATAATAATAATAATAATAATAATAATAATAATAATAATAATAATAATAATAATAATAAAATGCATTTAACACTCCAATTAAAAGCTACATCTGAAAGATTACAATTTAGTTGACTTTTAATTTCAGATTTAATTGGAAGGAATGTCATGAGCAGCTCACACAGTCATGGTGGAATCAGTTCAACCATTTCTGGAAAACCCAGGTTGCTTCCAGTGATTTACAAAGCTGACAGCGTATAAACCGAGCCAGGGAGTGTTTCTGGCGTGAACACAGTCAGCCAGAAAGGGCTAGTCCTGCCAGCGTCTTTGAAAATTATCTATGTAGAAGCAGACGCTGTCTCTTGTAAGAAGAGACTATGATTCTCTTTCCCACTGAGGAAAATTCCTGCCCTGCTTGTTATTCCAGTGTCTTGTTTGTCACTCTGTGAGAACAGTTACTGGCTTTACAAAACTAAAGGAGTATTAAGGAAGTATTGAGAGCCTTCTTAATGAGGAAGAATGTCAATCTTATTCCTACTTTCCTAGGGGGGAGGGGAGTCACAGCGCTGGACATATTTCTTCATATTTGCAACTTGACATAAACGCCCAGAAACAACAATCACTCCAAAAGCCGATTTCTTACAGAACTCATCTAAAAACACAATAAAATATACATCTGGCAATTATTGCATAGATTAAAGATGTTTTCTAAGCTCAATGCATTTAATGCTTTGGTTTAAAGTATTGATCTAAGAGCTGGATGCTGCTGCTTGGTCATAGATATTGTTCTTCTAGTTCAATGAGCCAGGCAGGCCAGCATTCCCCGCCCCTCTGGATATCTGCAGGATGGACAGTTTACCAGTCCACCACTTGTGCTGTACTTGATCCATTTTTCCAGCCATCAATTCATTCGGATGGTTTTCTCATTATTTGAATTAATGTTAGGAGTTTGTGCAGACCAGTCAAGTTTTTCCACACCACAACCACTTCTCTATGGCTTTATGGATTTTTCTTTGTGCTCTGGTGTTCAGTCATATTGGATAAAGAAAGAATCACCCTAGAAAATCTTTCTGTTGGGTTGGAAGAATGAAATACTCTAGAATGTCTTGTGATGCAGCATTAAATGTTCTGTTCACTGGATCCCGGGGGCTGAGCCCAAATATTGAAAAACAGGCTCAAGGTGTTTCCCCACTTGATAATTTGGTAGATTTATTTCGACTGGGGACCAAATTGTAACATTTGTTACATTTTCAACAGGTGTGGTGAACCCTTTAAAAAACCTGTTCCCGCCCTCGCCTGTGGTGGCGCTGCACCGAGAACCACTGAAGGAAACAACTTGAAAACCTCTGAAGAAGACACTGAGCGCAACTTCCTTCTTTATGAAATGTAAACAAAATGGAAAGGCGTCAGCTTAGTGCTTCTAGGATTTGTCTTTTGTCCTTGGTAAAAGACAATGAGCCGTTTCTCCTGCTAGGGCTAGACACGCGTTTACCCAGAATGCCCTGCACTATAGTTTCACTTCCTGTTTTTGAGGGGACCTCCGATCCACTAGCATTTACATATGCATTCAAATCTCAACACAGTTCACTTCTACCAAACCGAGATCTAGATTTTTAAGTGAATCAGAGTTCATTTTTTTGGTCTGTATCAAAGTTCAATTACACATTCACAAATGAATGAACTTCAATTCAGTGAACTAGAGTTCAGGTAAAATTGACTCAACAGGGCTGCACCCTCAAAGTACAATCCTGTCCTCACTCAACTTAAACCTCAACATAATACAAGTGTTCTGCTAGAAACTGACAAACTTAGACTAATCCACATGACACAAGTTGTCATTCCTAAACTCTCCACTGGTCTGCAGTCCAGTGGTGACTTGCTATACACTACTGCATATGATGGTATTCTATTCCTTGACTGTTTCTGCAGCTACAGCACTTCAGCATCTCCTGACCCTGCTGTGTCATTTCAGGCAATCCAGCACTTTACAACCAAATACTTCTCAAATACTTCCCCTTTCATAATATTAATAGTAGAAACATTTCACAGGTAGTCTTTTATCAAGGTACAACACTCCAATTCATTAAACTCCTAGAGTGCTCCATTGGTTCACAAATGTTTCTAATAGCAGTGTGCATGCCTGTGTGCTGGTTTTATCAACCTGTGGCCATGAAAGTGATTTAACAGCAGAATTCAATTATTCAAATGGGTGAGTGATTTTATTTTTTTTTTGTCAGGTTTCTGTATAGAAAACCTGACAATGGAAGTAAGATGAGAATGAAGTATTTAGTAAACAGTTTGACTTGAGTTCCTCTGCTTTGAAAAACATGCACACATTCAAATTCATTCAATTTGATCCAAACCCAGCAGTTCTGAATCTCCTTTCTGCACAGGTTCTACTGTAGAAGGTCTAATTTAATATCTAGTGAGTTCAGCCAGAGTGGATTGGAGCTTTTTTGCCTCCATGCTCACTTCTTCCCCCTGACCACTTGCACCTGGAATTTGTCCTGCCACTCATCAGCTGCTTTGCTTTGTGTACTCAGTGCCTGCAATCTACTGAGACCTGCTGTTGGAGGACTGCCTTGGCAGAAACCTTTTTCTGGAACATTAGATCTGTTTGACCAAATCACAATCTGCCAGCACTGCTTGTCGAACGGGAGATGATTGTTTAAAGAGAAATTATGAAAGCAAAATAAAATAGATTTCTGTTTTTGGCTAGCATTTCAATTACAGAAAGATATTTATCGTATTGTTTTTGTATTTACATCCAAGACGAAGAGGAGTAACTACTACCCTACTGCCTCATGCTGTATTTTACATATTTAAGTCTCCATCTATTTAATCATATCCAGCTCTCTCTATTATCATGCTTCCTGCTGCCAACTCTTGTTGTTGCCCCGGGGAAGCATTGCTTCTCACCTGTCAGAATGAAGTTTTGAGAAAAGGTTGTGATTCAGCTGGATTCACATGCTCGCTCCCCGTGTGAAGGACATGCTTTTTCCAGGTTACTGGAAAACATCTAAATTTGGGGTCAGATGAGGAAAGCAGCCATTTCAATTTTCTGTTGATCAGTGCCAAAAATGAGACTTATAAAAAATCTACAACAGAGCTACAAAAGTCCAAATTTTTCCTTTATTATTGTGGAAAGTCCACTTACAACAAAAACGTAAAATTTATTCTTAACTCCTGAAATGTTCTTTTTGAAGTTTGTGAATTGTCTGTTTGATTAACTGAACTAGAGTTAGCGAGGCAAGATTTCATTTACAAAGAGGAAAAAGCTATCCAAACCAAGCTGTTGTGAAAGTAATGTACCAGCCTTCACACCAATAACTACAGTCATGTGCTTTCTGTGAATGGTTAAAATTATTTTATCTTTACTGTGGAAGATTCTTGGTTCAGTCTTCTTTTGACAATTTTTTGAATTCATTGCCATTGGACAATTTTTAAAACATGATAAAGCTCCTTAGCATCACAGCAGAGCATCAGTCCAGACTTTGACTAAGCCACTTAAAAATCTTACCTAAGTGACAGTACGTACAGATTAGTTCATCATAAATAAACAACTGTGTTAACTTTTTTTAACAACCTAAACACCAGTGCTTGTTTTTGCACGTCTAAAACAAATAAATGCTATAAGTTGTGTTCCTTTAGGGCAGTGTTTCTCAATTCCAGTCCTCAAGGCCCCCTGCCCTGCATGTTTTAGGTGTTTCCCTTCTGGTGGCTGATTAACAGGCTTCTGCAGCACTTGATGGTCATGCAATCATTTGAATCAGCTGCTCTGGAATAGAGGCTCATCTAAAACATGCAGAGCAGGACTGAGGACTGGAATTGAGAAGCGCTGCTTTAGGGTTCAGTTTCAATCATGGGTGACAAACAAGCATCTATTCCTCTTCTGGACTACCTTATAGTGTAAGGTAATCCAGAAGAACAAACATTGTGTGAAGTTTGGCTCTTACATGGCCTTCCACCCACACCGCCTTCTCTAAATCCACAAATATATAAAAACGCTCAACGTTCCCGACAGACTGATGGATTTAAGTTGCTATTCTTTGCTATCAGGCTCCTTTAAGACTTTTCATCCCTGCAGCCTAATTTTGTTTGGCCACTGATCTATCAGATCTATGCCAGATGCCAGAGCCTACTTAACCCAGAGACCTAAGAGCCACTCCAATCATTGATTTGTTTAAAATCAATGCCACAGGAAAACTTCATCCACTAAAATCCAATCCAAACATGGGGGAGCGGTTCCTGAAAAACTGTGGTTTGATTGTCATTTGACTGATGGCTTTAAAAGGTGGGAGACATAAACAGAGCCTCTTTATAAAGTTTTATGATGAGTTGCCCATGTAGATTATTCAATACAAAGAAAGAGGGATTCAAGTAAGCATCAAATACTGAGAGGAAATGCCGCATCCCAGCTCTGAAGCAGCTGCTGTCTGTTTGCAACCTTAAAATGCTACACTGTGGAGGAGGACAGATTGTGCCGACAGGTGCTTCTCAGCAGTTTTCTGTTTCTAAATGGAAACCCACGCCAACCCCCACCTGCAGCTTTATTCCTGATATGGCCCAGACCTTTTATTATCTCAGCATTAAATTTGTCTTCTGTTCACAACTTTTTCTTGTAGATAGAAACCGTAACTGAAACTGATCTGTGTGTTTCCAAAGACTCATTTTCTACATAACTCCAATAATTTGTGATAAAGCTAGTGATGGAAATGTTTTAATTTGAGTTGTTTATAGGCCAGCTTGTTTGCACTCACCTTTTCAGATCTGAACACAAATTCTATAGGAATGAGATTAAAGCTTTTTATGATGTCTTCTGTGTAGAAATGTATTCCCCCGCCTAAGATGTTTTACCTTTTTCTGGCTTTTACAAATCAATTATGATCAACATAATTCAGCTTTTTTGAAAGAAAAAAACCCAAAAAACTTTAATTTCAGTGTTAAAACTTTAGCGTGTCTCAGTGTCTGTAGCAGCGGGCCCTGGAAGGTTTGTAAAGGTAAAAGTTCAAATGAATGCAGCAAAATCCTAGAGGACAATTAATTTCCATCTGCAAGAGAACATTGACTTTATACAACCTTTAATTTACAGAAAGAAAACAATCTGAAGCTTTCAGCTAATGTTACACAGAAATGGTCTGAAGACAACAAAGTGGATGTTCTGAGTGGCCCAGTCAAAGTCCAGATTTCAATCCATTAGGGAATCTGTTAAAGGGATTGAAAATGGCTGTTCACAGATGACCCACATGCAACCTGACAGAGCTGGAACAGTTTAGAAGATTATAGGAAAAATGATACCATCCAGCTGATCAGCCTGACTGAGACAGATCTGTACAGACTGCCTGCTGTAGATGCATCTTGAATATTTTTAGCATTTCTAAATGCTTTAATCCAAGAATTTAAAAATGCTTGGGTTAAACATACAAATGGGGGAATACTTTCTATAGGCAATGTAATTGCTTGAATTCATTTTGGATTTCAAACTTTAAAGAGATTTGTGTCCTTGTTTTTATCTATTTTTCTGACAATATTAAGAATATAAGATGTTTTACTTATTGCAAATAGTTGTTAAGTAGTAATACAGCCTTGCATAGTAATTGTTTTGCCTTGGATGATTACATTGGAAGTCAATATCGTTGTGACAAAGACACAGAATCAAGTAGATCTAATTAAAATAAATCCCTGAATGCTTATCTGATGTTCATAAATAAGCCACTGTTGTCCTTATTACTGCTGCTTGGTGTCGTTTTCAGTAACTGGCTCTTACTCTGGGAGATTGGCTTCTTAGAGTTTCTGACCTATCAGTTTTAAATGTGACCAGTTAAAATGGACATTATCAAAAATTGTTAGTTTTAGTTTTATAACCCAAAAGAATCATATTTATTTTGTAATACAACATCACAACCATTGCAGTTTGACCTACTGATCCAATTAGATCCGTTCTTTGCCCTGTTTGCACAGTTTTCTCTCTGCCATGTGACTTTTTAAATATTTAGTGCAGCGCTGCATAGTGAAACAGAGCCAGGCATTCAAACGGATCATTCTGGGAATCAAAATGTCTTCATTAATTGAACCCAGACATTCTCAATTTAGACCCACTTGTTACCTATTGTCACAACCGACGCTTGGTATGCTAAAGAGTGTCTGTTATTTCAATGCAATATCACAGAACTCCTGCTGTGATCTCCTTTCTCTGACTCAAACGCTAGATTTGTGCACGAAAGTCTGGAGCAAGAAAACATGAGTAGCAAATGCATAAAGAATAAGAATTAAAGGTACGCAAATGTATTGCATTTTACTAAACCAGTCAGTAAAACATTCTTGTGGGAATTTGAAGCCTCAACTGTTTGGACTAATTGTGTCTGTTATCTAACTACTATATAGCAATATCTCATGACCAGAACAAAGTTCACTTCTTCAAACAATAAGGACACATAACAGCAGTATTTTTCTTCAGCCTTATTCAGTTTGTGTGTGTGACTGCTTTTCCCTTCAGCTTTAGGTTTTGTGTGATCTAACATTACACAAAATCACAGCTAAATTCATTAGTGCAGACACAAGAATACACATTTATAACTCTGGTTTATGGGACAAATCTCAAGCAGGAATCTCCCACAAGTATTTTTCAATATGGAATCAAAAAATACTAGAAAACTTTATGCAAAATATCTAACAAATATTCTTACTTTCCACCAATCAATACTTTTGTAATACTGTTTTTATAATCAATTACCATGTCTGGAATAAGATTGTTTTTCTCCATAAGTACTAAATTAAGAGAAGTGAGAGAAAAATACCATTGACTGGCATTGGATCATTTACAGTGAGTAAAACCTTTGGTTATAGGATACAGCATGCCCCGTCATTCCTTTACTGCCCCTTTGATTTACACATGCTGGGCAAGTTAAAGGTCAACCCACACCACTTACATCTGTCTCTACGTCTGCGATCCAATTTTTTCTGACATACAGGCTCCGACTTGAGGGTCCCTCTTTATGAACCACTAGAGTATTTATGTGAAAGCATGTATCGGAAATCCTGGCAACATAAACACAAGCCAGTCTAGCTGAAAGTGGAGAAGATGAAACTATAGAACATATTTTTTTACACTGTCAGAAATACGGAAATGAAAGAGTGCACAGTCTTTCTAAAATGAAAATAAGATTAAATCCCATTGAAATATTACAAAGAAGTTCCATATCTGATCAAGCTCAAGCTTTGATAAATTATTTCAGACTGGCTTGTTTGTTTGAAGTGATATGAGTTTTTGTTGTTGATGTTGATTGAGTGTAATTCCAGTTCCACTCCATTCCAGTTCCACTCCATTCCAGTTCCACTGCATTCCAGTTCCACTGCATTCCAGTTCCACTCCATTCCAGTTCCACTCCATTCCAGTTCCACTCCATTCCAGTTCCACTGCATTCCAGTTGGTGGCAGAAATGCACATCTAATATACTTAATATATACATATGTTTTGACATCAACACAAACCCTAAAAGAAGAAGAAAAAGTAAACCTAAAGACGTATTGGCTGCTTGAAAAATATGGCTTTTATTTTTTTCTGTACTTTTGAGCTCTTACTGTTGGTAAATACACTCCTTTATTTATTTTTGCAATTAAAAGATTTTAGTTAGTCTTTTCCCCCCAAAGCGGATTGGTTCTACTTCCCTACCATGAAGTTCTGACCATCTTGGTGGAGTAGTGATGGGAACAACAGGTGAAACTGTGACTCTTCCAGTACAATCCTCACACAGCAGCACTCAGGATGTGTTCATGTGGTGACAGCGCCACTCCATTGTGTGCTCACAGCTAATATCAAGACTGCAGTTCAGAAACAAGGTTACATGTTTGTGACTATGTATGATAAAATTAAAACAGGAGTCCAATTAATAGTTTCCCACTAGCAAACTAATGTTGTGTGATGCCACATAAAAACAACTGCACACACACACACACACCGTCCCCATTATTTTAACAGACTTAGGTAGATAAATTAATGAGATTGAGAGGAAAGAAAATTGAAAATGAAGCATTATATTTTGCCCTACATAATTGTCCAAGGGATTAGACAGCTTTGACTCATTCGTGTGACATGAAGCTGTGAGTCACAGCAAGACCAGATCATGTCCTGATTTGCATTACAGCTACTGTACTGCATATCAATACAGTAAAGTGAATCTATCGATAAAGTGAATCTTTATCATCCAGTCAGTACACGGACGTTCCACCCAACCAACATTCAGACTTCATTTGAACTGAAAAATGAACATATTAGTTAATGAAGTGATTTGCTGCAGTTACTCGTTTAAATAAATGCATTTCAGGAATTACTAGTGATGTGCGAGGCCCCATTAATTTTAACGTTTTCTAATTGCTGCCTATCTGACCAGATTTTTTGTTGGATTGGATCCTGTGTTTCTTTGCATTAAAAGAACTATTAGCTGTAATATTGTGAACTTAATACTAATAGTACAAATTTTAGCTTCGCAGTCATTGAAAATGTCGTTCCTTATTAGCAATCTAAATTTAATCTGTATGCATCCATTTGATGGAGCTGTTGTCAAATGAAATTGCATAAATATGAAAAAAAAAACAAATACTTTTGTGGTCATTTAATCATCTGGTCCTCCTGTCCTCACTGTGTGTTTGTCACAGAACTCATAAATACATCAAAACCTGACTTTTATATAAATTTTTTTTAAGTTATTGATTTTTTGGTGAAAAGCATGCTGTTCTGCATAAGCCTTGAAAAGGTCACTGAACTGCATCAAAGTACAAACATCAACTGAAAGGTCAAGTAAAGCAGAGCGACAGGATTTTGGATTAAATCAAAAGAGAAATAATTTTTCATACAGCCACTTCCAGGTTTACTGTCAGAACTCTGTCAGTGTCCATTTAGTACATAAATGATGTAAATTTAAAGGGAAAACACACTATTTAATATAAAGAAGCACATCAGCCCCTTCTCTCAACAGCGCTGGAAATAAACAAATATAAAATGTCTGCAATCACGAAAAGCAAAATAAGTCGTCAGAACAATCAGACAAGCCACAATCAAGAGCTAAGATGTATTTTATATTCTGTTTTAAATAATGATGGAGAAAAAGACTCTTTAATTTTTTGATTGCTTGTTGATGTTCATTCCTCATGATGCTGAGAAGTAATTGTTTTATTTTAACCTTGTTCTTTTATTATCATTTGCACTGAAGCAATTAAACTGATTATAATCGCCGCCTAAACAATCTTCTGCAAAGAACTGCAATAATCACCAAACAATAGCAGTACTTTAATTCAGGCTGAAATCTGAACTTCACATTTAAGGCCAACAGTGTATAGAGTCTGTGCTTTCTGATTTCATAAAAATCAATGCAACATGATCAAAATTCACAATAATTTTTTTCGTCTTTTTGAAAAAGACTTAGTAAATATATTCAAAAAATAATCATTAAATAAATTAGATTATTTCTGACTCTAAAGTTTATTGATTTTTTTAAATCACCAATGATGTGATAAATATATGATGCACCTAAAGGTTTGTGGACATTTTCTCTCATTGATTCATCCTAAAACTCAGCCTTTAGACCGAACTGAAAAGGAAATACTTACTTCAGTAATATTATTTGCATTTGCACATCTCTCCCTCAATAACAGATATTTTCTTGTAGTATATTTGCTTTTTTGTTTACTGACTTGAGATGACATTAATTCCTTCAATGGGGTCTCTTTATGTCCACTGGGTTGATCTACATAATTGCATTCAAAGTGAATCTCGTGTAATGTGTACCTGAGGGGAAACTACCCAAACAGCCTTAATGTTTCTGTACTTCCAAATAAATGTATTTTGACTTATATGAAAGAGTTATATTACAATAAGACTTCTATTATTTTGAGCTACCTTACTAATCTCTGCATTAACAAATCAGTGTTAAAGTCTTTGCATCTAGACTTTCCTGATCGAATGATCAGGAAAGTCTGATCGAATCAGATGTATTTGTGAAATTCTGCTGCATGTCAAAGGAAAAAATCAACTTAAAACAAACAAAAAATTAAGTTCTATTTTTTTAAAACTAGACCATAGAGACAAATTTAAAACATTTGGAGTCCAAAGTCTTTTTAAGTTCATTTAAAAATACTTTGTCACAACGGTTTTTATCATTTGAGAAACATTTCAAATTAATAAGATTGGTATCAAAACAGCAACTGTACATGGTTTTTATTTCCTCTCTAGACTTTTTTCCACAGTTTTCAACAGAAAAGCCTCTAGCTACTTTCAGATGTCCCTCTGCAGCAAGACTTTAAAAAACTCACATCATTCCTGTTTTAGTGTCTTTGTTATCATTGTAAAGTCCTAACTTTTACTTTTAGTGACCTGAATAGTCAGGCTCATTCCTATTTTCTGGAAAAGTTAAAGTCACTTAACTGTAAGCCTCAGATTGTCAAACTAAAAGTTGACCTGCTGTCCCAAGATCTAGATCCAGATGTTTTCACCTGGACTGTGAAGGGAGCTGCTGTTGTTTTTACTTTCTCTTGACTCTTTTAAAATGTAGCTAAATACATTCCTTGTCAAAAAGTGTTTTCCTTAATATCTTTATTTTGTGTTGATGTTCAATATGTTCAGCTTAAAGTGATTATATACTATATGATATCTGTATGCTGTTTTACCTAAATGGGAAATGGTCTGAACACACAAACAGAGGCACATCAACATGTGGAGGAACGAAGCTGGAATCGAACCTGATTGCAAAGTGACTACTCTTCCCACTGAGCCACTTTCAAAGTTAGGATTTAAAACAAACACAGTGTCTGTCTGTTCTCTGTTGTGAAATAAAGGCACAACTCTTTAGTTTCCCATTTTGTTTAACAGCTAACTAGCTTTTATAACACCCATTAAACAAAGCATATAACATTGCTACAATAAATGGAAAATTATAACAAACCAAATTCCCCATAATTTAAACTTTTAACCCAGACATCTGGTTACAGATCTGAACAAGCTGCGACCCCTTGCTGATTGACATGAAACGAGGTCCCAGCAACAGAACCGTCAGCTCAGCTGTAACAATGGACAGATAATAAAAACATCTTTTTGATAGGGGTTTTATTTATGAGGTAGGGTTATTCCATTTTCCCCCAAGCTGACATTTCCAGCATACTGCCGTGTTAACCCTAACACACGAGGCATTTTACAGTCAGGAATGATCTCATCATGCAAGATGCAACCGTGAGAACAATGTGTAGGTTACAGAAGCATCAAGA
Source organism: Brachyrhaphis roseni (assembly GCA_903066815.1). Taxonomy (NCBI): domain Eukaryota; kingdom Metazoa; phylum Chordata; class Actinopteri; order Cyprinodontiformes; family Poeciliidae; genus Brachyrhaphis; species Brachyrhaphis roseni. Next base: position 55,406 of record CAEFZY010038252.1, read on the forward strand.
GAAAAGTTTTACTAGGGGGACGTTTGGGAAGCTAGCAGATGTTGCGTGAACTTTAGTGGCTTTTACCAACTGTATTGTCTTTAATCATCCAGTTAATTTGCCTCTTCACTAAATTATTCTAAAAGCAGAGGCTATATGAACATAATTTTCACTCACAACTCCAATAATATCAGGCCACCTTTTCTGTTCACCAGGCAACAGATTTTATTTTTGGACACAAATAGATGGATACTGGAATTCAAAATGTATTTTCCTCATTTTATGTTGCTGTTTCATCAGTAATCTAAATGCTCTGCTCATTTTGGATTTATGAGATCCATAATGAAGACAAAACAGTAAGATTGTATATCTGATATGGTTTTAGAACAGGGATGTTCTTAAATAAATAAATACATAAATACTGTTATGTATCATAATGTCTATGACTTATTAAGGCATATCTTCTTTTAGATGTTTAGTAACTTCATTTTAATGTTCCTGAAGCTAATTTAACTTAATCAGGCTTTAAATGTAGGTTATATATTCATGTAGAGTAAAACTTGGCAATCAGATATAAGACTAAAACTCCCAGCTGGCAACTTATACAATCTCATCTCAAGTTATAGGCCAGTTTACCGAATCCCAGCTCCCTCCTTCCCTCTGGATGGAAAGAAGTGTGGTCATTAAAAAAGTATGAGGGACGAAACACCCTCAGGGGCTACAATATGGGACTGAATCACTCTGATTTCCAGCCTGAGGATTAAAAATAAATTGTGTCTAAAATATTCAGAGGTACGATATTAGTGCAGCTTTGTAGTTTCTTTCCTCCGCTGAGCAGCTCCACGATCGAGCTGCTTTGCCTGGCTGGGGTTTTGGGTTCATTCAGGCACCTAAACTCCTGTAAAAAGGGAGGAGGGTCCTTCAAAACAGCAAAGAATACGTGGGAAAAAATAACAAGTAGACAGAATAAAAACTGTGAATGAACAGAAAAGCGGTAAACCTAGTCAGAGACAGTGACAGAGGAACCAGTTTGTTCCTTTTTTGTTGTAAATCATAAAGTAAATTAGCAAATGTGTGTATTCCTGGAAGATTTGTGCTCTGTTATTGTTTGGGAATTTTACAAACACCCTCCATCCTATGTGGCAGGAATCTATCCAAGATTGGCTTAAAACCCAAATAACATTGAGTTTCTAAGCCATGAAACTCATTTTGTAAATTCTTGGAGGAACATTAAAGTTTTGCTTAAAATTAAGCCTTAAATCAGAAAGTAATATTTACATTCTGTTTTGACAAGTGTAGAAGTCAGATTCAGAAGGTGGTAGAATATATATCATGTTTCCTCAAAGGCTTTCCAAGCAAGTGAAAGAAAAAAAAAAGCACTTTCCACATTATTTTTGAGGCTTTAGGTACTGACCAAGCACATATTGCAGATTGATCAGCACCAACACTTCCTGGCTGAACAAGAACAAATGCACCAAAACTGACAGAATATCCTGCTTCAGGCGTAGCGCTCAGCATGACAGACATCAGTCGTGTCTGTACAAACTTGACCGGCCTGTAAACACCTCTGCTGCTCTGGTGTTGGGATTTTTAACCTCAGAAACAAAATACCACACATTTACTAAATGTGTGGTATTTTATTTTATTTTATTTTAGAAGAACTCAAGGAAATGGATCACAGTTTATACTGTAACAAAGTTTTTTCTATATTTTACAGTTACTGGGATCAGCTTATGAAATGAAGCCAGTTACTCAGGGACATGGTTGGTTTAGATAAAAAAAAGCTCATGAATTTGAATTAAAGTTGAACATGACCAGAAATGTATTCCTATGACTTTTTCTTCACAGAATTAGTTGTTTATCTCATAAATCTTGCATTTAGGAAAATTCATTAATTTGTTAATAAAAATTGGCAGCAAACCTTTGACCTAACATTTACATATATATTTCAAATTTCTCAGTTATTTTTGGTTTCTGATTTCCTTTCCAAAAGTGTGGATGTGAAGGACTGATGTAACTCCAGTCCTTGATTACCACATTAAATTTTAGAGTTCATGTTGGTGTGAAACTGTGTAGATACTTTGTGATTATTGGTTGTCTTCTTGAGAATCATTCAGCATTGAAAGCATCATAAGAAATTGTTTAACTGTAATCAGTGATCTTCGATTGCTCAGTGTGACAGACACACCAGCAGCTTATCTACTGCTCACATCACCAAAGACACCCTATAAAAAATAAAAGGGAGTGTCTGGAAGTGTTACAGAAAATCATACAGCGGCATCTGTCATCAGTTACTGTTAAGTTTCTATAATATTGAACTTGGGCCAAACATCTTCAAGTGTTTGAAAGGATTAAGCCATCTTCTGACACCGTAGAAATGAAAGTGAAAGACTAAAAATGATGTTACCTTTTATTCAGATCCCGTGGTTAATCAGTGTGGAAATTATGCCAAACATAATCTTCACTTGATAATTTGCATGTGGGCCATGTACAATATTTATGAAAATTAGATACACATTTGAATGTGTATAAATCATTTCTATAGCACAGTAGAAAAACATTTATCTGGATGGAATTACAAATAGTTACAACTAGCCATGTACTTTATGAGAAGTCGCAGGTGCAAAGTGTCCTTGGGAAATCATTCTTCTTCTGCAGTTGCAACATTAATTGGAATTTTCATAAACACATAAATTAATCAACATAAATATACTCTCATACATGCAGATTAAAAGTACCTTTCGAACACTTGGGGCAATAAATGACGTTACCCCAGCTTTCTGAACACTCAACATCAGACTATTAGTTGTCTGAAATTACTTAAAACTTTTAACAATTCAGAGCTTGTGGTCCATTATCAACAGCCCTGAAACATCTTTGTTGGAGACACAATGTCCCAACAAACTGTGAACAGATTTATGTCCTCAAAACATCAGCAACCCCAAAAAACACAGTGCATGAAAAGCAATCCTGCTGTGATGTATATTTTATAACCCGTCTCCATTTAACATTAATGCATTGCTTTAGTAAAATCACACACCTGCTCCAACAGCAGAAAAATCGTGTGCTGGAGCTTTCTCCCACAGCCAGCTCCTCTCCCGCTCTGTCCAGTCACAATAAATCATCCACCTTCCCTCCATCTTCACGCACCGCCACCAGCAGCTCCATTCAGACACTTTCCTCAATGGCCGTTAATGTTGCTTCATTGGCTGCACTCTGCATGCTTTGCTTTTAGTGTCTTCACATGTGGAAAACCACAGTAAGTAACAAAACAAGCAGTAATCTACTCAAACAAACTTTTTTCTTTTTGTTTTGTTCTTATTTCCAGAACATTGCCCACCGGACATTCATTCATACATTTTAAATGTTTAAGGAATCCTGCCATTTTAAATAAAGTACAAAAGGTGAATTTATTTTTGCCATATTGGTACTATTCTTGTCTGGGATTTTGTTTTTTTTTGCATTGGTCCATTATGATGATGATGATGATCTTGTTGTATCAGCCTTCAACACCATTCACTTCTTCTGGTCTCAGTTTGCTCTGCATCCCCAGAGTCAGAACCAAACATGGAGAAGCAGCTTTTATGCTCCAGTAATCTGGATCAAACTTCCAGAAAACTGCAAAATGCTGAAACACCGAGTTCCTTCAAATCAAGGCTGAAACCAGATGCCTTTGATTAATATTAACTGGGATATATTTGATATATTTTATATTTTGTGATGAGTATTCTTGATGATTTTTGATAATTTTATTAGTAGTCATAGTATTGTTGTTAACAGTGATCCAGATGAACATATCACTTTTTTTAAAAACTGGCACCAAAACATACAATGAATATACTCATCATTTAAGGAAGCAGAAAGTAACCATAGTTAATATTAATATTTAGCATTATCAACTAAACCTTGTGCATAATCAAAGTAACAGAAACAACATAAAAAAAATTTATTCACCCTTCTATTGTTCTATCAAGTCAAATCATATCTATTTTTAAACCACTTTTCAGTCTACAATCATGAACTTATAGAGGTTAAAAATAAAAATAAAAAGTAAAAATATCTTAAACTGCTCAGAAAGTATAACCAGTTCTGTCAGTTTCAGTAGTTGCTAAGATGTTAATACAAACATCACATAAATGGAACAATCAAAACTAATTTTCCATTGACTTTAATATTTTAAACACTCTTCTGCTCTCTACACTCAGTGTGGGTCTGTCATGTGATCTTTGTAATGCACCACTGTGTCTTAAGTTACAAAGGAAAAATGTCTTACTTCCTACTCTGGGCTGTTTCTAAATGACTGTGTATAAAAAGTGTTTCTTGTGCTTTCTATATAGGAGAAGGGCAACAAAAAGCATCACTTTACTCACCAAACCTAATCAGCCATTCAAAATGTGCTGACAGTCCTGTGCAACCTGCCTCCTAATGTCTTATACAAATGAAACTCACTGTGCACCCTTGTTTGTCCAGGTCAATATTTTCAGGCCTGAACCAGTAAAGTAACCCGTGTGAGTGTGCACATAACGAGAAAAGAGTGTTTTTCCATGTTCATATGTGTGTGCATGTGGGTTGGTTTATGTGCACACCATCTGCTCTAAGTAGGCACATCAGCTGTAAATATTACAGCATGACATTATTGGTCCTGAAGCAGATGTGCCAGAGGAGAAGGGTGACATTGGCTGAAATGGGAGCAGAGATGCGGTGACCAGAGTTTAGCAGTATTTCATGGAAATTAGAGAAAAAGGCTCTTGGAGACTCTGTGGACAATCCACTGACCTAAAAACTTCTTATGATGACTGTTGGATACCTTAAAATTTGACCTGAGTAAAGCAAAATGTGATGAACATTAACAGTTTTTAGGGAAAATGCTGTGATATACTATCAAAGCAGTGATGGACAGAGAAAACAGTCTGTTCCAATTAAGGGAGTACAAATTGACATGTCTTGGTTTTTTTTGCCATGACCACCTCAGCCAGGTTGTGACATATTACAACCATAATACCATTTGTCTTACTTTTCTTACTCTGTTTCATTTCTCATCATGAAGCCTTTTGCACCTTGTCTAATCTTTTGAGCATTTCCCACTCTTATTTCCCCCACATTTTAACAAGTCTCCTATTACTTTGTGTATTTCTGGGGCTTTTGCTTAATCATGGTTGTATTTTACAACCTCTTGACTCAACCAGTAACAATCATCTCTGTAAGCCTCCTGAGACAAACAGACTCCAGACTTATCTACTGAAAGATGATTTTTCTTTATTCCTTTTTTTTATTATTTGCATTTTAACCAGACAGAGTTTGTTTGAAGAACTGATTGCATCATTTTTAATTTCCTACAGGAAGTGCAAAAATTGGAATGAATGTCTCAGGAACAATGTCCTCCTACCTAACGTAAGAAACTAGGATGAAACTTCAATTACTGTCCTTTCTTTCTGTGGTGAGAGGTTTTTATTTTTGTTGGAGGTAAAAGGGTCGAGCCGCAGGTGAAAATGTTTAATAAGCTTTCATGCTCACAGTGAGATAAGGTTATTCACTCGCACAGCAGCTTTAGGAGCAGTGCTGTGTGGAGTTGCCACTTCAAATTAATCCAGCATTTTGGTCTGTCCTGTGGACCAAACTTTCCTGCAGAAGTTAGCTGAGCTCAATTCTGTTGACAAAGACACAATTAACTTTAAATAGCTTTAAATAGTGACATGCATTTGTTTTTGCTCGTAAGTCAGCATACCAATTTTTACATGCATAAATGTAAAGTCATTTTCAACAAGATGTAGATGAGTCAAGTATGGCGCCTCATTGCAGCACAAACCCACAAAAACATTTTGTAGTCAGTTTCCCATCAGTTGCTAAAACAATTTCCCAGCTGTATTTAAATAAAATATGAAACATCCAGAAATTTTGCGAGAAAGTGAATCTGAGCAAACAAATTACTATGGCTGTGCAATATATTGTTATTTCATTACCACTGCTATATCAGTGCATCACAACAGACTGTTTTGAAGGCTGTAATTTTTTGCTAACATATTCAAAGGGTCATGAGTTTTCATGCCAATGTAATATTGAGCCCACTGCGGGAAGTCTCACTGTGGTAGACTTTAACACCTGACTCTGAGTAGAGTGAAAAAAGAAAAGGAAAAATATAAGAGACAAATGATTAAAAGATCAGAAAGTGTGCAAAAATACTTCATGATAAGAAATGAAACAGAAGAGTAAGAAAAATGTGTTATGATTGTAATATGTCACAACCTGGCCGAGGTGGTCACTCTTTTTTAATTAGTCCAGAAAACAAATACAATATATTTGTTTGTCTAAGCTTCTCGTTTTCTGTGCGTTATAAAGATTATGCAAGTATCGTCGGAAATGCCTTTCTTTTGTCAATTCTCAGATTGATAGCAATCATTTGGCTGGTGATTAACTTCAAACTTAGTCATCTTCTTCCCATTTGCACATAATTGTATATGTTTATTTTTACTACATCTGCTTTTTGCCAGCAAGCACACCGACACATATTTGGAATCAAACGTGATGAAATGTATTATCAACAGTTAAAATGCTGATGTGTATTCTGTCAGAAATTGTGAAGAAAATGAAAAATGACCCCTTATGCTTATTTCAAAGAAATAATGCTTCCAGGTCAATCTGAGTGAACCTTTGAGGACAACATAGTTTGAAGTTAAGATAACAAAGATATTTATCTCTCTCTTCTCTTCAAAGTGGCTTCTGAAGTAAACGGATCCCATTTTTCACTCATGCATATTTTTTTCATTTCATTTTCCACTTAGTAAAACACAGCTAAAAGAGTTAAGATTAAGAAGACTGTGTAAACTAATTCCACAGAGGTGCCACATAATAGCATTTAATTTGAGTCATTTCAACATCCATCTTCATATACTCGACCTTCCTTGGCACCAATGAATTTAATGTACTGTCTCTTGACATCAGGGTGTAAAGTTTGAGATTATTCTTATGAAACTAATTTCTCACTGAAGCAGTGTTGTGCTTCAGTCACATGTAGCTTAGCATTGTGGTTAAAGGACATGCTAGAAACTTGGCCTCTGCTAATCTTCTTTTCTGGCACAAGAGAAATTGAGTGAGATGAGATTTTTAAAGTATAAAGATTTTACTGAGCTTGTAGGTGTATGAAAGCCTCTTTGTATTTTTATATTTACACACACACACACACACACACACACACACCCACACACCCCAATCAGTTGAAAGTGTTCAATGATATTCTGTGACCATAAGTGTATTAACATGAACACAAACTGCTTCTAAAAATGAGAGGTCATTTATGGAAGCTAGAACCATTAGCCTCTATTTTATGTGGGGGTTAGTGGTTCCGATATTGCCAAGTTAGAGAGAGTACAAAATGATCTGATGGCTCAATGCTGCTGATTCCTGCCCTGAAATAGCGGGAAAAAGGTGGTGATCCATACTGACATTATTAAACCTGTTGTATCCAAGTAGAATAAAATCTCTCCTGGTAGGCTCTTACCTAGTTCAAACATGAGAATAGGATGGGACCCCTGTGACACTGAGCAGCTGTAAGGAACACTGTTAGCTGTCAGGAGTGCTCAGCTCTGTCGATGGCCTGCTTCAGCTCAAGTGGTACCCAAGGGGGAGCTGCAACATCACAGTGAACAGATGTCTCTGTATGTATATTACAATACTTGACATTTTTCTTTTTAATTCAGCTTTTCCAAAAGCTCCACAAGGTTAGATGTTGGTATGCGTGATGTTTAATGTCAAGAGGCTTCATTCATTTGCTTCGTGTGAAAGTGAGGCGTGTGTGTCTGCGTGTATGGGTGTGTTGTTTGTGTTTGGGTGTG
>CAEFZY010038254.1:0-20568 GCA_903066815.1 Brachyrhaphis roseni
TTTAGGATGTTAGCCGAAGATTCTTTACAATTGTCAACCAACAAGGAATAAATTAGAGACACCTGTCCTCCGTCATATAGGTGACTTACAATAATGTCTTCTAGTGAAGACAAAGAGGGCAGATCGAGATTATTTTGTTGCTTGGATAAATTAGATGCTATTTGAAAATCACATGCTAGGACTGTTATAAAACTCATTAATGACCAGGGTAAGTTATAAGTTTCGTTTTAATTCAACCTATTAGTTATTATAAATGATAAATTCCATCAACCTTCAACATGCACAGGTTGAACGTTTTGTAAAATAATCGAAGCCAATACTTTGTTGTTCTTTGTTGCTTCTATGGGAAAATAAAATATAGGGTAATCTGATTACAGCAATAGCCCCATCAGTGATTCAGTCCAATAAGGAGAAGTCCTGCAAACAAAATCATTCGGACAGGAGTACTTTTTTAAAACAAAGTACAAAAGCGTTGATAGAGGTAAAAGTTCATTCATTGTCTGTATCCAGGGATAAACACAATTCTTGAACCAGGCGTTAACCTCTAGCGTTGTAAAAAACTCTTTCCAGGAACAAGATCAGAAGATAAGCTCAACCACTTTGATGAATTAAACTCCAAATAATTGTGACCTGAACCTGTTGTTCTTTATTGCTTGCGTCTCTTCAGGTTGCAGCCTATGGAGGTGATGTGACGTTCACGGTGTCATACAAAACAAATCAACAAGAGCAAGTGGCCATCAGAGTCACCTCAGAGCCTGACCTCATCATTGAGGTAAGTTGGAAAAGATGCAAAGTTGAAAAACTTTGAAACATTTACACGCCAATATTTAATAAAGAGCAGGTTATCTACACATGGACTGGAAATCAAGAACTTTTTTGTGTGTGAATTTATCTTATTGTTAAACATCTGTTTAAATTCCAAGTAATTGAGGAGTACATTCACTTTACCATCAGGCGGCCATATGATGACAAAAGTATCATTAAAGACAGTTAGTGTTTTTTGTTTTTTCAAATTAGCTTTTCTGATACCATCAAAATGTAACTGTATGGTGCTGTCTAAATGTTTTTACAATAACTGTAGAAATATTTTAAATATAGCCTCCAGTTTAAGTGTGATTATAAATGTGAGACCTTTTTGACTAAACTGAGTTCAGCAGCCACATTCACAGTAATAAAATGCAAACCATCTCTCCAAACAGTCACTGTCTCATACACTGCCACTGAAGGAGGAGGAGGAAAACGGACTGACATTGAGTGTCACCCAGGCCTAATTATTATTACCTTCTATGTTTGGGAAAAGTTCACATAACCCAAGAAACTCCTGTGCATGTGTAATTTATTTGTGTCCTTTCTTTACTCACTGGCTTTAGCAGGGGTGAACATTGAATAATGCAGCAAAAAAAAATAGGTGGTAGAAAACAGACATGCACATAGACACAAAAACAGCCACAGCATGTGGAGAAGTGCTGAACTGAGCAATAAAAAATGCAGATGGAGTATTTCCTACCTTCTCTTTTATAATGAGCAGGTTGCAGTATGATGCATGGCAGCAATAAGCAAAGCAGCGACACTATTAGTTAACTGTTAATGTCTTCCTTATCACTAAACAACACTGAAAGTGTGTGCCAAATCTGAGAACGACAAACAAACGCGCATAAAAAGCAAAGAGAAAAACAAATAAATTGCAAAAAACCAGTTGAATTGTTTTGCATTTCAAGGCAGATAAACATTTATCTGGCCAATATCAGGTCTTAAAATTAGGTTAAAAAAATGTTGCAGAATAATTCAACACTGATTATGCTATGTCCTTATTTATATCATAAAATTCTTATAAAATTAAACTGTAAAAAGTGCAACAATTATTTTAAAACTTAAAGCTTTAGATCAAGGTAAGGTTTGGACTTAGACTTGAAATTTTGAATTTATCGAATCTTTTATTTTTTTCTCTTTCAGTCCTTCAATCTGAAGGTGTTATTTAAATTTAACTTGGGATTTAACTCGGAAGTGGGTGAAAACAAATTGAATTAAGACATAGTTATAAGCAAACTAAAGCAAGTAATAAAACAAAAGTCAAAATATAAAAACAATTAAAAAGATGTAGAGAAATGCAAAAAAAAAAAGAAAACTGCAAGATGAAGAGGTACGAAACAGTAAGCTTGTTATTTAAAGCCATGTCAGTGTGGATGGAATGGAAGGAGGAGGAGAAGAGGACAAGCATCGGTCTTGTTGTCAACAAAAAGCCTCTTCAATGATGACAACAATGAACCACCTACTCACTGTCAGCCAACTTTCCCCCTCTTAACCATCTCTTCATCAGCCTTTGTCTGATGTTTTTCTGTTTTTTACCCTCACTGTTTACTCTCTGCAAATCTGTGGTGTTTATTTCTTTCTCTCTCTTGCTTTGATTTTTGTCTTTGTGTATATATTTTAAAAATTGTCTACACATAGAAAAACTCAAAATTTCATTATGCTTAGGTCTTCTGTAGAATTAGCAAAAGGATGATTTTTATCTGCCTCCCTCTTAAAGTTGCTTTCCAGATGAGCAGTTAAAAAGAAATGGGCAGTTTGCAATAAACTGAGATAAATTAACCATTTTCAATGACAATTAGCCATGTGAATGGAATAGATTCAAAGAGTTGAGCTAAAGAACATGCTACATTTACTTTTACATGTAATTTTGTTTTCTACCTTAGCTAGTTTGCTGAATGAAGTGCTAGAAATCAGAGTTTTGCTTTGCTTTGTGCACTGAAATTCAGGGACTACTGTTTGGATCTAATGGCCACATATAGATCTCTCTGTGAACAATTGCATCACAAGTAACTGAAATAACAGAATTTCAAGTTATTGTAGTGTAAAAACAACATCTGGAAGAAAAGTAGTCCTTGAGAGCGTTGTTTGAAACAGTTTTTTCTGGAGCAATGTGTCTTTGCATCTTTCACTCCTGCAGCTGTTTTCTCTGCTATGACCTACTCCTCCTTTTTTTCATTAAATAGGTTTTCTTTAATGGCTTATTGGTGTAATTGCTCCCTCCTCCCCCATTGGTTGTTGTCACTCAGTTAGTTACTACATGCTATTGATTCATGGTCAACAAGAGATGGTCAGATAATCTTGGCTCAGCTCATTTGCATTCAGTCCATGCTAAACGTCAATAGCAACTGAAGCTCATTACCTAATGACACATCATTCACTCTGTTTGTTTTTTTAGGACTAGCTCTAACAGAATGAGATTATTTTACAGCAGACACAAAGAAATGTTCAAATGTCATTGAACTGTTGTATTTCATGTTTTTCTTTCTATCAGGGAGGTGGAATGAAGCTTATAGACAACAGGTTTGGCCAGCCAGTGTATCCGTCGTCTACCAGCACCAAACACATTATTCTCCTTCCTGAGAACTTCCTGGTTTCAGAGACGGGACAGACGATCAGCAGAAGAGATTTCCTGTTAGTGCTGGCCAACCTGACGAGTTTAATGGTGCGGGCCTCATACAGCACGGAAACCAGCGCTGTCTACAGGTTGGAAGAGCACTCACTTGGATATTGTGTAATACTATTGTTACGCCCCAAAGGTCTAGGAGTTCAGGGACGGTAACATAAAAATGTGTCCAAAGAAAATAAGTGGAATGTAAAATGATTACAAAAAAGATGGTTTCACAAAACCAAAGCACAATACAATTTAATCCAATTAACACAAAACAGAGGTCTAACAAACTGAAGAAGGTTAAGTGCAAATTAAAGTTGCAAAATGTCCAAACAAGTCTAAGGTAAACTTAAATATCCCAAAAGGGAAAGGGAAAAAAAGAACACACAAAGGGAGCACCACACCTCCCAAACACAAGCTTCTAGTTTGTGTCAAAACAATCTAGAGCAGACACAAAATAGTTCAAAACTGTCCAAAGCAGTTGTAAACACCAAAGGTGGGGGACAGCTGAACAAAACCACTTCCTACAAGCTGCCCCACTGGAGGAATGATTTCAGGAGCCTTTTATAGAGAGCAGGTGAGACTCATCAACGTCTGATTGGCTTGCAATTCTCTGCTGGTCCAATGGGGTGGATGCTCTCCTGCAGCCTCCAGGCAGCCAATCAGGAAGGTGTGCCCTCACAGCTGAACCTGCATAACAAAAAGAAGCCTGCACAGCCTCAAGAGGCCAGGGACTGTGACAAACATGAAGAACATGGTCATCATTAGTGTGTTTTATAAAAGACTGTTCATATCTGTAATTAAATTCATGAATGCTTGACCATGCTCAAATCGTTGTACCAGAAGTACAGGAGCACATTAGCTTCTTCTAGGAAGTTCTTCATTCATGAGCTCATTCACCCTGTTAAACTGGCAGTAAAAATGTATGTCAGTTGACTTTAATCAAACAGCAAATAGTTTCCAACAATTAAAATCAATCTTAAATACTGCATCATTGTACTGGTGATTAAAGCCACGGCACAAAATCCTGCAATAAAACCCACAGTGTGCAGGAACTTTATTCTGCTACTAATTGGGTTTGTTCATCCTCCTTCTATGCAGATGAGCAAACAAATGATTAGTTTTACTAAATTAAGATGCTCATAAAGTATGTAGTTGTTCTTCAATATTGTCTCCAAACAGAGATTTTCTTTTTCAAATTTTTTATAGATGAAATTCATTGCTTTTATATTAGCATAGAGGCTTTTAAACTAAACTGACTAAACAACTGCTTTATTTTATTGCCATTGGTAGATGGATTGCCAACGGACCAAAAGGTATATGGTTAATTGTTTCATCCTTTTTTGTGTTCTGTGCAGGCTCCACTCATTCTCAATGCAGGTGGCAAATCCTTTAGCCACTGGAAAGAGAGCATCAGCTGTAGAAACGTGTGCCTGTCCCCCTGGATATGGAGGATTATCCTGCGAGGTAAACACACAAATCGTACACACGGCTTGAACTGCACATAAAATTGCAAATTCACTTTTGAAATGTTTGTTTCAGACATGCCGTCCTGGTTTTCGGCGAGTCTACGGTAAACTGTATAATGGTGTGTGTGAACCATGCCGCTGTCATAGACACAGCTCACATTGCCATGAGTTCACAGGACATTGCCTGGTAAGGTTATTGATTGACTTTGTGTATTTATTATGCAACAAAAAAAACAAATGGTTGTTATGCTTAAGGTTTCTTTTGTTAACGGACACAAATGAGAAATAATTTCCTAGCAAATGTTCCTCATTGTGTAGGAGCAACCCCAAAAGTTTGAGATATAAAATTTAGGTCTGTAAAAGAGCTACAGGACTGTAAAAGGTCATCACCCTCTCCTACTCACACCTACAAACTTTTCATATTTAAACACCTGGTAAGCACAAACTTTCATGCATTTCATAAGGATTTCCTACGATAGAGCAGCACAAAATGGAGCATATTTGTTAAGCGAATAGAAAGGTATAATGGGTTAGCAAAATTATTTGAAGATACATTAACATCCACACAGTGTGGCATACATTTGTATTTTTTTTCCTGCAACTATAGCTACAAGTCTTCTCTGCCAACTTTGCACATCTGCCAGCGAATATTTTTACTCATTCTTCCTCACAGACTATCTTACGATAAAATAAGATTTGATTGTGTCCTTAAACAGCACTGTTCAAGTGATATGCAAATTTTCAGTTGGGTATAGGTCTAAGCAACAAGGCAATTCAACGTGTTTCTTTTTTACTTATTTATTTTTTAAAAGAAGAAGAAAAGAACAAGCAAAACATTAAATTGTAATAAAATAAAAGAAATGGATGACAGATTAAAAAATAGAATATAGTTTATGATGTTCCAGTTGCTATTAATGAAAGGCAGCTCTAAACAAATGGGGTTTGTAGCCTTTTTTTTAAAGAACTCTGTTTTTCAGCAGTTTTACAGTAAAATTTCCACCATTCCACTTAAGTTACAACCCGTCTAATATTTGTTTTAATTGATATTAGTCTTCAGCCAAGTCAGTCATGAAGTGACAGGCACTTTGATCATCATCAGCTACTATTTTATTCTATGTGCTGTATTTCAATATTTGAAACAAAATGTGGATAACCTAAAGAAAAGTATAACTGGAGCTTTTATGGATCTGCCATCTAGTTGTCATTAGAGGAACTGCAGGGGGATGCACTTTCCTACTGTTTACACACACTCATACATAATATATGTACAACAGACACGTATATGTTACCCTCTCATGTGGATTTCCACACATTCACTACCCACTCTTCCCACAGCCTTAGGCTGATTCTGTCAGTTCCCATTCCACTTAGTGTACACACTAAAGCCCACATTGGTGAACACACACAGGGAACAGAAACCCCTCACACGGCCACACACACGCACCTGTGTGTTTGCATTATGATGTTATGGTTCATTATAAATGAGGAGGATGTGTCAAAGGGAGACGTACATTCAGAGAAAGATAGTTGGTCTGTGAGGCCATCTTTTACACGCACGCACACACCCCGTCTGACATTCGCTCACTTACAATCACATGTGCACATGTCCACACCTACTCGTGTACCTTACCAAGAGGGGACTCCGGTGAGAATGTCGCCATGTACACACAGTGACAGACAGGCAGCCAGATGCATCCACGCACACCTCCACTGACACCAGTGATTTGTAGCTCCAGCTGAATGAATGACTGACTGATGCCACAGACTTATAGGTTAACACAGTGTGCATGTGTCAGGGTGTGTTTCAGCCGTGTAAGGTCATTTAATGTGAGAAATGAATGGAACATGTTGACATGGTAACATTTTCCCACACACACAGTCCCTGAAACTGTGAATGTTGTTATAACTGGAAAAACGATTTCTGCAATGGAAATATTTGATAAGGTAGAGTATATGGAAGAGAAAAATCAATTAAACTACTGTTGAACTGTTTTTTTGGGGGGGGTTTTAATCCCTCCTTCGAAACTAGTAAACTTTCAATGATTTATCTATTGGGCAAGGAACTGCCTTAAGGCAACAAGGTCGAGGCTGTCTACAGTGATGTTTTGCTGGAAAGACTTAAACTGTACTTGTGCAGCTTGTTTTTCAGATTTTATAGACAAATCATAGCCAGCCATAGTCTTATTGTGCATCTCATTTGTAGTAAATGAGCGACTTGATGATTTGTGATATTCACAAGGAACTTGGTATATTTCTTCCTTTGACAGAATATCACGTATAAAATAATAAAAACTGATTGACGTGAAGGATTCCTACAAATATGGATTCAGTATTTTAATTTAAAACAAAACTTTGGTAAAGTTTTAATACATTATTGTTTTGGTATTAAAGCTAATTAAATAGACAATTTCTAAACCTTGATCTTTCTAAAATATAAAATTTGTCTTTTTTTTTGTTTTTAGGACTGCACCCACCATACTACTGGCCACCACTGTGACACCTGCCTACCTGGTTACTACGGCAACGCCACCCATGGGACACCTCAGGACTGTCAGCCATGTGCCTGCCCACTTAATCTTCCCAGCAACAAGTAGGTTCTGGAGAACCGGGGGTTAATAATGTGACCAGCCTGTCTGTGCTGTCTCTTCTCTGCTTCTCTGTTGTTGTTTTTTTTTATATTTCTCTTCATAATCTCCAATTGTGACATGAAGACTTCATCATCTTGGGTAGGAATATAATTGTGGTGACATTATAGTAAAAATATCATCACCACAGGAAGAGTGGAGCAGCGTATGACGAGAAGCATCATCGCTGTGGGACTAAATGTCATCAACATTAGAATCATCAGAATGCATCTACAAAATGAGTGCAAAATACATTCAAATCTTTTTGAAAAAACATAAACAACTTTAGTAATATTTTTGTGAGAAGCCAATCACATTGTCCTCCCACTGTCTTAAATTACAGTACCTTGTATCACATTGACAACTGTCTAATTTAACAACTTTGAACACAGATGTAAATATGTGTGTATTTACATGCTCGTCGAAAACCAGCATATTTTCTTGCATGGTAAAAATGAACCTCTGGTTGGAACAAGGTTGTTTACTTAAAGCATCTTTGTGGATGCCAACATCAATTTAGTTTGTTAATTAAGAGGAATGAATTCAAACTTAATTTGAAAATTCCTCATAAAAGAAGAATTTGACCTCAACAGCTTTTCATAGGTGTTGGAGACATTGATAAGGTTAGGTATTTGGTGTTGTGGTTCATAAAAGAAGCAGACAGATGCTTCAAATTATTGAAATGCTGTTCTGTTGGCCAATTAAGTCAAAAATCTTATTTATATAGCACCTTTACCAGACCTATACATCACAACGTGCTTCACAAAGGCAAAATCATTAAAACAAGAAACACACTGAGCAAAGGTTTGTGAATAAAATGTCTGTAGTTGTTAAGCATAGAGACAGTGGGACTGTGCCACAGTGAGTCACTGCCTGAAAACTGGGAGACAGTTTTTTGGCTCACTGTCTGAGTTTGAAACTCACAAACGCATTTTGAAACTCGTTTGTGGTACCAAGAAGCAGTCCAAATGCTTAAAAGAAAAAAATTCTGGAAATAAGTTTATGTTTTTCTGTGTTTGGAAAACAAGCAGTTTCACAAACTTCCTGATTAAAAAATCACAATTGATAGGGCCTGCTCCATTACCTAGCAACCCCAGCCAAGCCCAGCCTCTCACCTAATAACCCAAGCGGAGCTCTAGTGCATTTGGTCTGCTGGTCTTACCGCTGCATGCGCCGTACAATGGCTGCATGCAAAAATACAAGTGTTTTGTTGTTGACTTACCATCCAGAAACAACTGCTGCCTCCTGGATGGTTGTGAAGGAGGCTCCAATTTTTCTGTTTCTGGGTCTGACTCATAGTCAAAGATGCACTGTTGTATAATTGTGCATCTGTTTACTGATATTTTGAAATATATATAGAGAGAGTGCACAAATGGTCTCAACATAGAAATGTTTCTCAAATGATTAAAACTGTTACAAATAAGCATTTTACTGTGATTGTGAAAAGACAAGATGACGCCCAGATTTGAGAGATTTCTTTTCAGAGTACCAGCTAAAAAAAGAAGATTAAATAATTTTTTCGTCTTAGGAAATAGGAGTTTCTTTTCTTTGCATTTAACATTCAATTTAAACATTATTGTACGGCCATTTGATGAGGGATGTTCTGTTTTAGACTACACGTCCCTATTTTATCTTTTTCCATTTTCTTTTGTTCAAGCCATAATGTTGGATTTTGAACTTGGAGTTTACTTCCCAAATTGAAGATTTAAACTTTGGTGGGTGTTACAGTTAACTTTTATAATATACAGTCCTATAATTTGCATGTTTGCAGATGTTACATTATTAGAGAAGCAAAGTATTTTAGGTTGCACAATGTAAATTTGACACAAATCAGTCTTTCTGACATACACAAAGTCAATACAAGTAAGACAATATTTATTGTGGTTTTAAATGTGGCTACGGGCAAAACAGCCAACCAATCAAAGAAAATATTAACTTTCTTTACTGTTTGAATAAATTTAATCTTTAAGATAATGAATGACAGTAAACACAAGAAACAAGTGTCTCTTTCAGAGCTCAGAAAAATGGACACACACATCCCCACAAACAAACACTATTAGCAGCAGCTGAGAATTTTCTTGCAGCCATGACGTGTCATTTCCACGATGCTACGAGCTAAAGAAAGACAACTGGCTGTTCCTCTTCCATGCTTCCCCCAACACTTGCATTAGTGTGAGGTGTTATGCCTTCCAGTCCCTTAAAAATAGCCATCCAGCCTCATCTGTTCACTGACACAAGTTGCTCAAAACTAGTTGAATATTTTTCATCTAGGCTTTCATGAGCATCTGATAAAATAACGCCATGTTGGTGTTGCTGTTCTGTCATCAGCAGAAATAACTTTAGGCCTCAAGTTTTGTTCATTTTATATAAACTTGAAATTTTCCTCCAATGTAATAGGTGTTTCATTACATTAAAATTGTTGAACACATTTTTTGCCATTAATAAATGTCAATGTCCCAACACTGTTATAGATGTTACTATTAATCCCAATCGATACTAATACTAAGTTCACAGATCCAACATGAAGTAGTTGCCTTCAATTTCTCACATTTTGTCTGAAATAGTTTCAAAATGGGTCATGAGATCTTTCTTAAATCAGTTCACTAGCTTTATATGAATTGAACTTATCGTTGATACCACAATTTTTTTTCGAGGACCAGCAAAGGGAATCCAAGTACCACTAGTTGTGGTACTAAGTGTCAAAGTTTGAAAACTCTGGTGGTGGCAGCATCATGCTATGAGGATGCCATGTGTTTTTCTCTTACTTTTTCTAGTAATGTAACTTATTGTCTTGGTTTACCATATGAAATTCAAATAACAAGGAATGGGAAAAGGTCAAAGAGGGAGAAAAACTTTTGCAAGAATTTACTGACTCTTGAATGTAATTTAAGGTTAATAGATACAAAACGGAATCCTGTCAAGTCTTTTTGTATTTTTCTTTTAACTATTATCTCAAGAATGCTGGTATTTAGCACAAAATAGGCACAATTATAATGTATTCCTAACTGATATAGTAAGAAATATAGTTTTGTGAAATTGGTCGTCTATATAAAGAATCAGATTTTATATAAAGACTTGGATTTTGTTATGGTTTACGCAGGTGCATTTGCCAAGCGAGCTTATCTGGAACTCAGTGAGCAGCTCATAATGAGCCAGTTTGTCATCTAGTGAATCAGTCTGGAGCCTGGAACCCAAGCCAGCTGAACTATCTTTAGTTTATGGAAGTGGGAGGGTGACAGAACAGGGGGCAACTGACTATCATGTTACTTTGGTTCCCTGTCTCTTAGTTCGTTTAGGCAATAGTTTGTAGTGAGGCCAGTTTTTTAAATGGGTGTTTAGATGTAGTCCTTGCTTTGTACTTTGTAAGGAATAAATGTATGTTATGTGTGAGAGCAGAAGAAAAGGAACTACAAAGTGAAAGCAGAGACGCAGGTGTGTCACTGAGGTGACAAGCAATGGCCTTAACTCGCCTGTGTCTGCTCTTCCTCCTCTTCCACCTGGCTCTCCCCACTTTGGAACAACGCTATCGACTTCAACAACAACTTCAACAACAATTACGCCACCGTGGAAACCACAACAGCTTCAGCCCCACATGCCACCTTGGTGACAAAGGAGAGCAGCTCTGCGATCGGTGTCAGCCTGGATATACAGGGCCAAGATGTAACAGGTAAACACATTTTACACTCAAAACATGCCATCATTAAATTATTCAATTTAAACAAAAAAATATCTTCTTTTGCAACTTATCTGTCATTAACCTGTTATCTGGATCACTTAGGTACCCATTAACTTTTAAGATCTAATTGACTTCATTAAAATTGCACAAAGATGTGCAGCAAAATGAAAGCTGTTACTCTTTTCAGTTCAGGAAAGGTCCATTTGGGCAGGAGTTCAATCTGGTAGAGAGGTCTTACAAAACGAAAATGGAATGTGCTGCTCATTAACTGTATTCAGGACTTTGTCTCATTGTCCATCCAGCTGTCTATCCATTGCACATTTTATTACTCTAGTTGACTGACATGTTTGTACCATTAGCTGCTGGCTTTTTAAGCAGCTCAACACTAATGAGAAGTCTTTCTCATTTGATGATATTCTTGTTAAAACTTCAGGCTGTACTGTCATGTGATGATGGAGTCAGTGTAAATGGTCTCTTCACCACCCAGGCTAAGTGAAATGAAGAACATTTGCTTTTTGTGTATCAAATTGAGGAAATCAGACAAAGAAAAAAAACTGTTTACTTAGTTTTAAACAATTTTGTGATAAGATTTGAAAAAAAAAAAGAACAAAAGAAAGAAAAACCTCCCCAGCAACCTCTCAGACACAAACTAAAACCTTGGTAAATTATCATTTTGTTCTGGGTCAAATAATCCAGAGACTGTTGGCTTTGGCCCCCCTTCAAAGCCAACATATTTTGATCTGCCATACCTCTGTCCTGCATCGAATGTCAGGATGTAACAGCTGTTAGCAGCTAGCATTCTTATCACTGAGTGTTAAAACTGAAATTAACAATTATATTTGACAATTCACATTTTTTTTACCTCCATCCTTCTCTTGAAAAATGTTAGCTTAGCTTTAGCTTAGCAACTAGCTAACAGAGATAGAAGGAAAACACAGAATTATTTATTCTCAACAGTCTCTAAAAATTTGCGTTAAACACAGCTGATATTTGGAAGAGTGTCCAAAATTTGGACTTTGCTTAACAGACTCCGGAGAACATGTTTATTCCGTAATAACAGCTTATATGAATTCATCAGGAGGTCATCCTTAGATCCTTTGGTCTAACACAGTCGTTAAAGTAATAATTTTCAGTTGGTCAGTGACTGACCAACTGAAAATTGGTCAGTCACTGACCAATTTTGACTGCTTCAACCTTCATGCAGCTTACCCACTATTTAAAATAATCCCATTTGCTGTATATAGTGTCTGGAGTCTTTGCTTTCCCTTTTATAGCCTTCCTAATTCAAATGAATGCACTCCATGTTGCCTACCATCAGACAGGGAGATTAGATTCTTATGTTTATTACTAGAACTAAAGTTGTGATTTCTTAGTAATCCTTGTATACCCATTCACCTGCCAGGATTTTTCAGTTTTTTATCACTGAAGTGTAAATTGCTGAGGTTTTTCAGAAGTAGTTATTATTCAATGTGCCTGTTTCCATATTAACCAAAGAAGATGAAACATTTTCATAAGCTGGGTAAATGTAATGCATCACTGTTGGCTGTTATTGCTGATTATTGCCTAACTTAATCTCCAACATTGTGAATGTTGAGCCTGAAACTCTGTGTTCCTGCAAAACTGCAGCTGCAAATATCCAGGCTGTTTATATTTGGTGCCACATAGTCTGCATGCTTCGCCTTGCCATGCTGTCCAGTGCAGAATTTCTCTGTCCATCTTTTAGTCTTTTTATAAACCTCATTTGTTGCTGAGTGGCACTCTGACTCACTCCATTTTTATACTTTGCCACAACGTTACCATCCAGCATACAGCCAATATGATCTAGCATTGACATAAGGCCAATCTAATATATTCCTCTTCAACGCCAAGTTTGTCTATATGAATTTTTATGGTCTCTATGGGAGCTGTTAAATGGAATATTACTAACTAATAGAAGTATAAGGAGGTAATCAGCAGTTGTTGTTTTTGTTCTACTAGTCTTATTGATACCTTCCACCTGCTATTCTGCTTCATTATCTGTGCTGTTTTTGTTATTGTTTGTGGTAATTAATTATAATATGGCAATTTGTCTGTATTATGGGCTGTAACAAAATGGCCACTCTATTCATCCCATGCTAATAGACTATCCACTCACTGCTAAGTGGTTCTGCTTTTCAATTTTCTGTCCATAAACATCCATTTAAAACGGAGTTGAAAAGCCCCTGCAAGCCCCAGCACATTGTATGCTAAAACACTCTGAGAGTCATAAGCTGCTTTTCAGGGTCTGGCAAGAATCTAAACTCTCCTGCTCATGAGGTATTTCAATTAATACAAATGAATTTGGTCTGACCCAGTGCCAAGTAGCTGTTGATAATACAGCTACTTTTGCTAATGTTTGTGATTATATTTGTAGCTATTGTTTAACTAACTGCTTTTAAAAATGTGAGTGATAACTGGAAAGGAAACATTCATCTCCTTTTCCCCTCTTAATAACACAAAAAAGATATGTCTATACAGTGTATGGTATTGAATCAAGTTCTTGATTCAACTCCCAACTATAAACAAACAAGATGTCCTACTTTACCATAAAGTGTTGGTGGTTCCTGGGTTATTCCTAAAGATCTGACCAAAATAATTTCATCTGTTAATGACAGTTTGGCTCCGATAGTTAAAATTTTAGAAATAATAACAGTTGCAATAAGCATAAAGTGATATTCCAGTACTTGAGTGAAGAAGCTGATTGCTAAAATTAGGGCCCAGAGTTTTGCTTGTTGCCAAAGAAAGGGATTTCCAGTTCCAACAACAGCCCTTTGAAAACCTGCTTATATGACAGCCATCTGAGTGCACAGGGAAATTGATGACTGATACACAGCAAAAATAATTGTTTTTGATGTATTTTGATGACTAAAACTACATGAACAAATTTGTTGTCAAAAAGCAGGCATTTTAGAAAGTAAAACATCCCTAAAATAGTCGAAAATAGACCACTTAGCATTTTGTTAAATGACCCATTTAAAATGTTGGACCTCACATAGCCCTAAATTGTTAATTTTTTTAGTATCATGTTTGTACTGCCCTTTTAAATTTTTATTTGCTACTCTGATGGACATAAACAGGTGTTTAATTTTCTCTGCACCTTCACTACAAATTGCAGCTGGACATGGATACCTACTTAATCAACATGATATAATTCAATTGAAAAGAACAGAGAGCAAAATGTGGGAATTCATATCACAAAAAAGACTCCAAACAAACACATGCACTTCGCCTCATGGTCCATCCTCCTCGAAAAATTAGATTGATTTCAGACGAGTTTGCCACTTGATTGGGAAGATGTACTTCTGACAAGGCACACACTAAACACTCGCATGTAGACACACTCCGGCAACATGCATACACACACACACAAACTAATAAACCAGCTCTATTGAGTACCAAGGAGGGTCAGTGTTAATAACGGTTTGCTCCTCTTGACTCTTTCCCTCTCTCTGTTCTTTCTTTTCCCTCTTCTCTGAATTCAATTCTCTTTTCAATGTGAAGACCTTTCCCCTCTCTCCTTCTCACTTGCCTTCCTCTCGCTCTCACTTTGCTGCCTTTCTCTGTCCTTCTTCCTCTTCTTTCATCTTGATTCCCCTTTTCAACATGTAGAGCTTTATTTCAGCAAAGGCTCTTTATTTTGTTTTAGTGGCTCTTGTCCCTTCGGTGCAGTCTCAAGTTAATACGTTTTCCACATTTGAAGATCATCTGATTATTATTCATATGAAGAACCTGAAAAAGCAAAACATAAAATCTTATTCTGGTTTGACAATAAACACCTTTTCCGGGGTTTTTTCTTTAGATCAAAAGTACTAACATTTTACTTGAGATATTTTTGTTTTTATTTTCTTTCTTTGGCAGATGATGCAAAAAAAAAAAAAAATTAGTTTACAAAAACAAAAATAATCTTACAGAATTAGATTCTAATTTTACACTTGAGTGTCTTAAGTGTCTTTCTTGTTTTAGATGCGTCTCTGCTCTCACTAAGTAGATTAAATGGCTGAATTAACTCCTCTGTGGTTCATTATATTCTACAATGATTTGCTATTGACACATTTGTTTGATATTGAGGACTAACTTTGGACACCACTGAAGTAGAATACTGTTTCTGTTTAGAAACAAAATTAAGAGACATACATATTATTTTATTTAGACTATTTTTAAGCATTTTTGTTCTTTAGTGAGAATTTCAGATGTATCAACTTTGACAGAAGGAAAATTCCACTCTTCACAAATGACCACACATTAGAAAATGTAAAATATCTAAATACACATCTTGAAACAAATCAAGACAAGATCCATAGTTGGTTTTATCTTTTGCTGTAAATAAATTGACTGTTGTGTTTCTGGCCAAATAGTTTTTTTCAGGTGACATTCCTTGTGTCACAAATTCTCTGACCTTGGAGTATAATATAGATTTGCACATGATGGAGTCATCTGGAACTTGCATTGCACTTCTGAGATTTACAAAGGATGAGCGCAAACCAAAATACCTCTGAAGTGTTATGAACTTATGTTGTTTCTGGGTTTTTGCCAATGTATTTCTAACCAGTTTAAGACCCATAGAGGACTCAAAATCACATTGCAGGCTGTTTTGAAATAGTAAGGATGAAAAACATGAATAATCCTTGCTAAATATGAGAATTAATCTATATTACCTTCTATTAATCCACAGAGTATAGGAGCTAAGAGATAAAAACAGACATCCTTGATATCCAAACTACTCTGGTTCCCTTATGTAAAACACCAGACACTCTACTCTGAGCTTTCTGTTATCTCCTTTCTTTTGGTCTTGAGACAAAGACAAAAAGTTGAGCCAAATAACCAGAGCTTGAATTTTTGTCAAACCGCAACAATGGCCACATTACTAGAGATGAGGTCCTTTCAACCTCCTCTCTCCACTCACTCCTGAACAAAAAACAACAAGACAAAAGCTGACTCTGAGCCTGGAGGGAGGATTTCACCTTTTTTCTGGTAAGGAAACAGCTTCAAAGCTCAAGGAGGACACTCTCCTTCCAGCTTCAAATCACTCATTTATAGTGTGGAATGAGTCAGAAAATCAGATGCCATTTAATGCCACTGATTAAAAAAAAACAACACAGCAATGAGGCTTTTTACTGTGGTCAAGCTGAACTTAATTGATGCTGCTTCTTGGTTCCCTTCTAATGATACTTGAATAAGAAGTCTTTTTCTTTTTTTTAAGACATGGATGTTTGTCGCACTAACACAGCAGCCCAAAGTAAACAATAATTTTGATGCTGTATACTAACTTTTCAAGCTGAAATCTAAAAGTAATTTTATGTTGTTAGATTCATGAGTGGCAGTCAATTTCATTGCAGACTTGAAAGCTTAGAAAAACTATATTTTCAAATGTAATTGCTACATAAAAGTGGAGAAAACTTGTGCTTTCAGGGAACATAGCAGTACTGGTACGTTCAATGGAAAAAAAAGAGAAAATAACAGGAAACTACCTGATTGCCACAACTTAGAAGCAACAAGCCGAACCGACGATTAGGTCTTGAGATATTTTAAATTGCTCTCACTTATTACATCACATCACTGCCCTCCTGTTGGCATAAGAGTGTGCTTAAAGAAAAGGAAATGTACAGTTTTTTTTTTTTTTTCAATTTAAATTTGAAAGATGTTCTCTTAGATGTTTTTGCTGTGTGTGGTAACCAAAACAATGAGAACAATAGAAACCGTCATTTGAACTGAATTTGAATAGTACAGTTTTTACCTTATCCTTTCACAGCATCGAAAATGCTTCTCTAGCTGACAACCAAAGCAAAGCAGACATATTAGGCATTTATGTCAGAGATGGTGGGATTCACTTTGAGTTTTTTTTTTTTTTTTTACTTTAGCCTTCAAAATTCAGACAACTAACAGGGATCCAAAAGGAATATTTGCGTCAAATTCTCACAGCATGCAACTATGTATTCTTACAGGAGACGTTCTGGATGATGAGACAACACATGTACATTGTCTTGTATGCATATTTTCTCAATATTTTTCTGGGAGGACTAATTTAAAAATTTCCACAAAGAATATTTGAAATTGTACATGTTACAAGTCTAAATTTCTACATTAGTAAAACAGAGTCAAAGCGGTAAAGACAGCATTTATTAGCTTGTTTGCTACTCTAATTGCAGCATCACTCACTATATCCAATCAAAAATAACCAAATCTATTCTGCCATTGAAGTTTATTGATGTTTTATAGCTGATTGTACTGAACCTCATTCGCTTCATTTCTTCTGCCCCCTAGCTGTTCCAATGGGTACTACGGCCAGCCTGCTGTACCCGGAGGATCCTGCCAACCCTGCACTTGCAATGGCAATCTGGACCTCTCCATACCCAACAGCTGCGATGCGATCACAGGCCAGTGTATGAGGTGTCGTCAAGGTTACGATGGTGTGACTTGTGACAGCTGCGCTGACGGCTACCATGGGGATGCCATGACATTAAAAAACTGTCAACGTAAGTATCCTTACACTTAACAATTCTATCCAGGAATTACGTTCTAAATATATCATTTGGGTACTATTCCATCATATTTTGATTTATTTGGGCCCAAAAACACAAAAGAATGTAACAAACCTGATCACAGTTAGCACACTTAGCCCAGAACTCATATGGGTACTGTGAATGTGGGAAATATTTTAGTGCTTTCCACTTACAAAATCTACAGTGAAAGATGTTTTGGTTGTAGTAATAACACATTTTTTCAATCTAAACATGGACTGAATCTCATTACAGGCTGTTAATGTAGGACATCACTGACAATTGGCTTATTTATATTGCACAATTAAATATTTTGCCTGTATGGCATTGATTGTTGGACATGGGAAACAAGAAGGCATAACATGGTTTTATGCAGAAGTGTGGTTACTTATAGAATTATCTCTTAATACTACTTATTTTAGGCAAACATTCTGCACATATGCACTGCTACTTGGGAATATATGCAATTGCTACTCAAAAGTTGCAGGAATGACCCACTAACAGGCTTAATCTCACACTACTCTATGCAGACACTCTGAGCTGATGATTAACAAATCACAGCATGGTCAGTGCTTTGGGGCTGTATCAATTGAAATTGAAGTTACTTACTGATTAATCCAAATAATATTTATTTGACCACTTGGAGTCACTCACTGTACTTTGAATTTTCAAATGTTCAGGGAAAAAAATCAATTGCAGAAGGCAATTAAACAGGAGTGCATCACAAGTGACACTCATACTTTATAGACAGCGTCAGTCTATACATTTCACAAAATGTGCTATATTTCCACATGTTGTACATAAGACACATTTCTCGACAAGCCAAGACATATGGCTAAAGAAATGGCACGGTCGAAATAAAAATGACTGCAACAATTTAGAAGAAAGTCAAAAATACATTTGAAGCTGAACATTTTTATCAAAACAGGCAGAGGTTGCTCACATTACCCTTCAATTGTCTCAAAATTGGAGAAGATATTTTCTTTCACAGTGGGAATGTCCTGTTCTTACTGAATAATTAAAACAATAAAATATGGGTTTTATGTGCATATTAAGTATTTATTATAAAATTAAAATGAGAAGTTAATTGGATTTGTATCATTTCTCTGCAAAAAAAAGTCTGTTATTTTTTTTGTTTCCTTTTAGTCCTGTCAAATGAAAAAGTGACTGCACAGTAATCACTAATTCTAATTCTCAGAGATCAAACCCCAGCACACTGACACTAAATGAGTGAATGTTAATATACTGACTGAGCAGTTTGTCTTGAGACTGTAAACCAGTTTTAAGATGCTTTTTAAAGAACCTGTAATCAGAAAGATACTCGCATGTTGTTAGAGACAGAAAATATAACAGAAAATATAATTAGCATCAGATATTTTTCCTTTTTGTCTTTTTGCAAAGCGTGCCAGCAGTGTAGCTTTTGTATCTCAGCAGGGGTGTTGCACTGAAGAGCACTTTGTCCTTAAGAAACTTAGCTCAAATTATTTAAATGATACCTTTAATAGCCTCACTAAAACATCGAGTCGATAGTACACCATCTGGAGTGTGGCTGTGAGTGTGTGTCAAGTAGCAGCTGTGCCAGTAGGAGGTGTGATGTCGGAGCGGCCCACCGACTGCCAGCTGTGCTTAAAAGTGAGAATAAGAAACTATACCTGGGAGAAAAAAGATAAAAAGGGAGGAGGGACAGCAAGGCAGAGGGAGGAGGCAGAAAATACAAATTTTCAGATGGCACTTCTTCATGAAGCTCTTCATTAAAGCTGTTTTGTTGACAAAACCAGAAGCACAGGTAGCAAGACAGAAAGCTTACACCAAGAAACAGACAGACAGAGTGATAAACAGACAGAAAAGTATGTCAGGGCTGCACAAAAGCAGCTAGACAGCCTGACAAAGGGTATTAATGTGCATTTGATAGTTCATTGTTCTGTAGTTGTTTCCCCTCTCCACCCACCTAAATGGGTATTGATTAATCAGCCTGATCTATTGCTCTCCTGCAGTACTGATCAGCTGCTTGCGTCTTTGAGACAGAGGGTTATTGATCCTGTACGAATGACAGAAGACCACCAAGAATTATTAAAAGACAACAACTCTCTCTCAGCCTGCTTCTCTCTACCCATCACTCCGAGTCTTAATGAATTTTATTGAGTGAAGCAGAAGAGTTCAGGCTGAGTCCATTTGTGTGCTATTAGAATGAGAAAA
Organism: Brachyrhaphis roseni; assembly: GCA_903066815.1. NCBI lineage: Eukaryota > Metazoa > Chordata > Actinopteri > Cyprinodontiformes > Poeciliidae > Brachyrhaphis > Brachyrhaphis roseni. Next base: position 19,899 of record CAEFZY010038254.1, read on the forward strand.
TCCTTTTCATGCTTTTCATTCTTTGTACATCAGAGCTGTCGCCGTTGGCCATTTTTGCTTACTCCAAATTGGGCAGATAATGGTTCAGTTTAAATCCCTTTGAAAAAGTAAAAGAAAAATGTTTGATATTTTGGAGTAAATCTGACTACCAAGCAATTTGTCTGGTGAGTAAATTCAAAGAAATTAAGATCTTCAAGTATTTTTCACACAAGAAAAAAAATCATTTGAAAATTGTGGTGGATTGCTGTTATGTTCCCTATTCACTAGAAGTAAGTGGATCTGTTGTAACTCAATAACGCACAAATGGTCCTTATGGAACTAAAAGTTTTGGAAATGGTTTCAGCATTTAAGCTGAAAAAATAGGGAAACTATTTTTTCTTAGTTTCTGAATATCAAATGAAGACTTTGACATTCAGATAGAAAAATATTACGCTCAATTATACGAGTGCCAACCTGAACCGAGAAACATTTTGACTATTTACCAGTCAAAATATAATATAGATAGCAATTCACATGCAAAGGTCAAAGATTTTAGATACAGAAATACAGCATTTGTAACTATGTTAGTATGGAACACGTGTAATACTATACAGCAGAGGTGGGGACTCGAGTCACATGACTTGGACTCGAGTCAGACTCGAGTCGTTAAAATCACGACTTGAGACTTGAC